>JAHDVE020007538.1:0-95711 GCA_022606495.2 Halesus radiatus | reverse complement strand
GGATTAAAAATATTTTTCTCAACTTTAAAAATCATATTCATATTTTAAATATTTTGTAAAACATACAATAGGACGGTCAGAAAAAGTAATATTTCTAATTAGATTTTGATAAATGCTAACCCTATGTAAATTTATAAAATATTTAATAAATATTTTTCCATTTATAAACATTATGTTAATCGTATTGCGTAATAATACTATCAATATTTCGAAATAATAAATAATTCCTCTCCGACATCCTACCCCCCCTTAAAGAAAATTGCCACTGATCAAAGATCTATTACAAATAGAGTAGACAGTCTCTACGAAACGTAGCGTAAAAACATTTTCCAATCTTCAGTCGGAAGGCAGCTATTTTAATCAATTAAAACTGCACTTTCCTATGGAAATTAGTTCCCTCGGTCTTTTAAACGTTCTGGAGTTGTTATTGCAGATAAGCGACACATATCACACAGGCATTTCGGCATGTCATACGTAAACCGCGATCGATACACATATAAACTGAAGATGGTTGAGGTCAACCGAAACCGGTCGATAATGCATAAATATAAATAAAATAAAGTGGTTTTTTTATTTACATTTTACAAAAAAAAATACAAAGTCCCGATAAACTTCTTTTTTGTAGTTTGTCCAAGGAAAGGTTCTTATTCAAAACTCTAAATCTATATAAAATAAAAACATTAAAAAACATGTGTAACAAACTTAAAGCATAAATATTTGTCAAGAATCTTCTTTCAGCTAGCCAAGTTTTCAATAATTTATTAACTGTTCAGTTTTAATACAGTTTTTTTTTCAGCGTGTAACGTATTTAAACAGCTAGGAATCGTGTGATTTAAAGTTATTTGTCAATATTTGTTTGTATGCTTAGGAACCATTAATCCTTCATTAAAATTGAGATGAGTATTGTAAGTGTGCTCTAGTCTATTTGTATTATATATGGTATAGGGTTATTAATGTGCTGAAATATAATTTTGTACCACAGAATTGATCTTACTGAAAGAATTTTTAGATTCTCATAAAAGTATGGAATATTATGCCTTTGTTAATTATAAACTTTTATGAGCTAATAATTCAACCAATGAATTTTACACTGATTGAACACGACTGATGTTTGTTTTGCAGGAAAGTCCCCAGACTGTAATTCCATACCTTATAACAGATTCAGCTAATGATAAATAAATTTTTCGTATTGTACAGATTGGAACAAAGAATTTAAATTTAAATAATCTACTAACAATTGATCTTAGTAGTATACAAACCTTAATTATTTGTAAATCCCACTTGAAAAAATAATCAATAATGTCACCTATATAAACATATACTTAAACAACAACAAAAACATTTAAATTGTAATGTCAATTCCACTTTGTGATTGCCTTCTTCGATAAATTACTCATAGGTGGGCTAAAATTGTCGTGCTTATTTGTATGACACGCCAAATCTAATAGTGATATATAGATGGTATAAGCCGCCATCTACAATACTAAATTGGACTTACCGTTCTTTAGCAAAATGTCCCTACGTCACGTGAGTCACCATATCGCCATAATTTTTCTCGATTGTTCAAAATACGTGCAACCAATATATAACTGAACCCGATATGAGCACTCGATAGTTACTCGATGTAAAAATAAGTACCGATAATCGACGTAACGCAATTAAAAATTCCTCTTCGAAGTCCATTTAGCATCACTTACATGCGTTACGTTCATTAACCCATTAACGATCGGTACCAAATTGTCCGTGATTAAAACGTTGGTATACGGGTATGCCTACCATCTGCGTACCGGGTTCGGCTTATCTATAATGGCCTTCTTTAATCAACTTCAGTGGTGGTGTACTTTGTTTAAAATAATTGAGGCGTTTGCACGTCTGCCAAATGCTTACCGCAGGGGCAGACAGTGCTTGCGATACGTTCAGCCGCGAACTTCTAGCGTAATTGGAATATCAATCTAGCAGATCGGATGCCGGCGATTTATTCGGTCGCCGCTACTCCCATCTTCCACCATCCGTAAATAGAATTGTGAAAACCGTTCGGAAGAATTTAGAGATAGTAGTCTGATATATATGGCAGCAAGCAACGAAGAATTCTGTAACCTTCATAAACGAAGCCATTAAATATAGGTAGGCCTTATATTGTTACTCTATGGGCCTATTGTTACTCTATGGGCATTAAATATAGGTAGGCCTTATATTGTTACTCTATGGGCATATTGTTACTATATGGGCATTAAATATAGGTAGGCCTTATATTTTTACTCTATGAGCCTATTGTTACTCTATGGGCATTAAATATAGGTAGGCCTTATATTGTTATCCTATGGGCCTATTGTTACTCTACGGGTAATAAATATAAGTAGGCCTTATATTGTTACTCTATGGGCATTAAATATAGGTAGGCCTTATATTGTTACTCTATGGGCCTATTGTTACTCTATGGGCATTAAATATAGGTGGGCCTTATATTGTTACTCTATGGGCATTAAATATAGGTAGGCTTTATATTGTTACTCTATGGGCCTATTGTTACTCTATGGGCATTAAATATAGGTAGGCCTTATATTGTTACTCTATGGGCCTATTGTTACTCTATGGGCATTAAATATAGGTAGGCCTTATATTGTTACTCTATGGGCCTATTGTTACTCTATGGGCATTAAATATAGGTAGGCCTTATATTGTTACTCTATGGGCATTAAATATAGGTAGGCCTTATATTGTTACCCTACTAAATTCTGAGAGCGTTGAAGCGAGAAATTGACATAAATTAAGGTTGCGTTGATTCAAACTCTCGTCACATTTTATGACCATCAAGATGATAATCATCGCAATTTTGATTTTTGTGCATTTAAACGTTCCCCGTTAAACGACGATTCTCGACCCGATTCAGCTGTGGATCAAATTGTTATCAACTGATTATAATTAGGTGCAAACCTGGAACCTACCGATAATCGTCCATTAACTGGGATCGTTAAAATGACAAAAAATTAACATAGCGCTGATCGGTAAGCGTTTGGAACAATCCAGCCTAAGTCACATATATATATATTATATTACTGGTATGAGTACAGTTCACCACTGTTTTCCAAGCAGCAGGCCTGCAAGGTAATGTTTTCACTGGTGATAGCCAACCTCCGATAGGGGAGATTCAAGAGAAATAAAAATAATTAATTAAATTAAATTAAAAACAAAAACAAAAAGTTATTACCCAAATAAGAATCTTTAAGACATACAACAACCATAAAAAAAATCGGATTGTCCCAGACCTGAACACGTTTTAAATGTTTTAAATTTTTATCTTTTCATTTATACAAACTCTTTTACAAAGGTGATGGTACTATGCTTGTCTCGCTGGGAAATCCTTTGTTAAAAGCAGAAAAAATTTACAGCTTACAACAAAATATCTTCCCGAAAAGCTATCTGCAACAGTTTAGCAGGTACAAATACCAATTCGCAGTTACTCAATGTCTTTCTGGTCAATAGAGCAATCTGCAACATTTATTACGGCTGCAGCGAAACCCCAAATTACGTTTCCGATAAACCCCAATTCGGTTTGCCTTCTGAGTTACAGAATATTACAATAATTCGCCCCAAGGCGCGTCGCCTCAATCTTATTCTAAATTCGAATTCGAAAGACATTATCGTGCGCCGTGTAATCTTCGAACCTGTTGTACAAACAACCGATGCGGACACTGAACTCCAAACACCCAGAAGTGTGATTTAAAATTATTTTAATTTAAAGTTAATCAAGAAGTCTTTAACCCCAAGGAAAAACGTAAGGAATCTTCCTTGGAAAGAACGGGAATAGCGCCCCTGGTTTCATAAATGCACTTACATGCCAAAAAAATATTTCCTAAACTCGAATGAGACTAGGTCACACTTCTTGTCTTAGTCGTCTGGCCAGATTCCACATAGTCAGCTCGCCTTACTGTGATTGTGGTTCAAGGGATACTCTGGACAATAATTTCTTTGAGTGTCCTCAATGACTAATTTCTAAACTTCATGCATGAATTCGTAAAACTTAAAATTGAACACTGCCTTCTAAGTCTTAACACCCCTAAAATTAACAATTTATTAGTAAAATATATCTATAAAAACGGCATTCAAATTTAAGTCATTGGGGGTTTAAAAACACATAAATTTACACTATAACTTATTCGCTTTTATTATTTTATTTGCCCAAATATTATATTCTGTTTAAAGGTAACTAATTTTATAAACAATCTCTACTATAAAAATCTAACTGATTAAACATGGCCAAGATCGCCCTTAATGAGTGAAAGCCATAAAATAACAAAAAAAAACTCTAATATGAATGTACTATTCAATTTTGACTGTCTTAAAAAAATTTTTATTAATGAAAGAAATTAGAGCATTTATGAGCAAACCAAGCTATTATTATTCTTTGAGTGAAAATGGAACATAATTTTCTAACTTATGTTTAGTTATGGTTTCCTATGAATAGAATATAAAATCATGTACGGTAAAGCTGATCCTTGTTTTGACATTTGATAACCCTCAAACTATGAAAACTAACTTTAGAAAAAAAAATAATATACTGGGATTTAACTTTGAACATCATTATTCATTAATAAAAAAAATGTGTACTGGAGTTCCTTATTATGTATAACGTATCTATTTAGGTAATCATTCTAATTAAGGATAAATATAATTTTACCCTTTCTGCAATTATTTTTTTTTAAAAAGCATCGGCTCAATGTAGCTTTACTATGTACGCATATAATTAAATTCAAAGCCAAACTCAAAATCTTCCCCTCCCCACTGCCTTCAGCCTCACAACATTCCGCAATTGAAGATGCCATAGTCTCACTGGCTCCAGACGGTTAGGAGCAGTTGGGACTCTTGTGCGGTATTCACATTAAAAAAAGGAAAAGAATTTCGATTTTTTAAATAATTAACAATTTCGCCCGAATTAGGAGAAACATTGCCTTATTAAGCCACACAGACACACCAGCAACATACTTCTATCCGTTTATCTATTCAGTGGATTTGGATTATTTCTTCGCCATGGCCGGAGTTGATTGTTATTCCTTCATCTCTCCGGACTACCCCATTAAAGTCCAAATGGCTCTAGCTGGCTGCGCCGCAGGCATTTCATTTCGTGGTTTGGTATCCTATGCCCTGCCCGTCGCCCAGCGGACGGCGAGTCGGCGAGCCAAGCTGTAATCTAGGGTTGCGGTCTCGGGTTAGCTTTACGGTCGACACAATAAAAAATGAAAAATAATTTGAGAATAAAACATACAGGGGGCTCGCACGTGATGCCATATATAAAATAACGTAATGGAGGGCACGAGAATAAGCGACAAACTGAATGTGTACAAAGTGTCAATGAGGAACTCCAGTCAACTTTTTTTACATTGTTCACCAGCTAACTAATATTTTTTTAGCACTTAAACAAAAATTTCTCTTTTTTTTGTCTAACGATTTCCATTAAAAGTGTAAACGGCTCTGAGAAGATGTCAACAGTCCAGACCACAGGGCGAATAATACACAGAGGTGACCTAAACACTCAAGGGGAAGATGCCAAAAAAAGTGGGTCAGGGGGTGAGCTAGCAATTTAAGTAAAACAGCAAATAAGTAAAAAGATTAAGTTTGTTTACAAAAACGTATCAAATTAGACGATAAATGTTTTGTAATCTGCTTGCCGCAGTCACGCGGAACAAACGTGAACGGTTGTGAACTATGCTGCTGCCAAAATGGGTGTCACGTGACCTTTGCTACAAAATCGTCCAAAATCGTACTTAGGAAAAAACCTATTAATTCTGACGTCAGTGGTATTTTTTTCACAATATTTTTTTCGTGAAGTTCCTTATTCTCAAAAGTTATAAGGAACCCAAGCAAAGGTACTCACTGATACAGCAAAACTGATTGTTAAAATAATCAATAAATAAGAGCACGCAGAGAGGTCCAGTACCTGCACTAATAATAATAATAATAATAATAATAATCGGATGATTTTTATAGCGCCGTTTTTGGAAAAATCACCCCAAGGGCGCTGTACAAATCTTACTTCCTATTCTTACATTATTCCTATATTAAATCTATGACATTTTTTTTTGGACACTATCATTACACATTATTTATAGACCATATAAAAAGATGCAGTTAGATTATCAAAATTAAATACGGCTTGGTCTAAGTATTCATACATGTTTATCACAACTAATCATCCAGTTTGGAGTCCATGGAGAACGAGGAGTTCCTGCCCACGCTGGAGTCTTCGGGGATGCTGATCTGGAACTGAAGAAGCACCACCAGGTAGGTCACCATAGTGGCTAGGAGCGATTTGAAGAGATTCCTGTTGACGTCGAAGAATCTTCCGAGGCTGATGGCCGAAGGGATCATCTCCGTGGCCCTCAGGAACATGGTGACCTCTGTCTGGGCGTCCGAGTTCATCCAGGATAGTTCCACCGTCAGCAACTTCTTCTGGAAGTTGGAGCGAACATTATGAGAAGCGTAATGGGCTTCATCACAGATGAAATACAGAAGACAGATGCTGGAGCAAGCCGTCACAGCCAGGCCGATGTCCTTAACGCCAAAGCCATCGGAGATCTGTGACATAAGGCCATAGATCGACAGCGTGATGATGAGGAAGAGGTAGAGGGAGACGAAGGTGAAGGTGTAGGTGTTGGCTACTCCAGTGTCTCGGGCGAGGCGACTGAGGCGCAGCCAGAGGGCGCGATACTCGGCTACCATTGCTGCTGGACCAATGTGCTTGAGAGCCTTATTTAAGTAAATAATAGAAGAATACGAAGAACAAGCCCTTGACAATGTAAATTGAAGTCGTAGCAAAATCAAACATCTCACTGACAGTTGGAAGAATTCGCCATTTTGAATATTAAATACTACCAATCAAAGATCCTGGTCCGACGCTGCTTTTCAGGAGCGATACGGATAAAGGTCTCGTATGGAAACGGGTTAAAAAAATTCTGTATCAGGAATAGTTAAGGATTGAAATAACAGAGCAAATAATACATAGAGATGACCTAACAAGCAAGGTGAAGAAACCAAAATAAGGGGGCAAGCTAGGCATGCCGCCAATTTATTTAAATTTATTTATATCCTTTATTAATTTATTTATTAGAAGCACATTATTTAACAATAATAAGAAAGCTTTGACTGCCCAACTAGGAACAAATCCCGTTTTAGGACAGTCAAATTGACAAGTTTAGTTCATATTAAATGCCATTACACAAAAATAGAAAGGGAAAGGGCTAGAATTGACATAGTATGGTAATATAAAAATGTATAAAGAGATGTAAAGAATAATACGAAAAAGAATCATTTGTGTTTACCAGATAATTTGAGTACAGTATAATAATTGATATAGAATAATAGTTAAGTCCAAAGATTAACCACAGTTTGAAAATGGCCTTAAACGCCGAAACAGCTGTCACAATAATAACAACTAAAAATACTTGCAGAACTTAATAATAACATTATTAAATTTGATTTACATTAATTTTTTTTATAAATTAAATGGAGTTCTACGAAGTAAACACAAAAACAATTAATAAGTCCAAAGAGATGAGAAAAAAAATAGTTTACGTATACCAGATAATTTGAGAATAGTATAATAGTTAAGTACTATGAAGAGGTGAGAAAAACAAATATTATAGAGTAAACAATTATATACTCGTATATGTGTTTGATAGGTACTTGTTGGTGCTATGAAAAAAAAAGTGTTTAAAATTAAGTACTAAAAAAAGATAATTTTATTGAGTAATGTTGATAATATTGAGTTACGTATCATTCAAATTTATGAGCCGACGACGAAACTCGGGGATGCACCCCGAAAAGCAAATAAGTTAAACGGTTCGGCTTGTTCACAAAAACCGATTATTTTGTCAGAGTATTTAGCTTGACTCTCTTTAAATGTTTTTTTGATCAAAATCCGCGATACAAAGATGGAATGCAGTGACCTTTGGCTGCAGCCGTCGAAATTGTATTTTAAGGCAAGTTTATTCATCCTGACGTCAGTGCTTGACACAGTGTTCACACGAACTCTATTGTTTTGGTACTTCTTTAATATATTCCTGTATAATATCTTAAATAATGTAATAGACTGCCCTGAGCTAATATTAATCAAGGTAACCTTAACATACCATCGAAACGTACTCGCCACACCAAACTATTTTACACATTAAACAACAAAACAAACCACTTCAACCCAGAACATTTCGATACATTTTTTGACTGCCTATCATTATTTAAGAAAAATATTACTCCTATCATCAATGCGCAATCACACTCTCCAGTATGTAGCACTATTCAGACACATATGTACGCTTACGTACACATACAAACATACACGTATACACTATACACTTTTTTCACATACCTTTTTAACTTTACCATGTATCATTCCCTAACATTGTACTAACCCCGCCCGGTAAATTTTATGTAACCGTTTACTAGATATTACATAGAGACATGTCATTGGTACCGATCCTTGTAATAATTTTCTAAAACCTTGTAATTTGTAGATCATCCATTTTATACGTGTACTGTTTGTTTTTAAAAATAAATAAAAAGAATATTTGAAAAAAGGTATTTTTTTTTTACTTTAAATATTTCGCATCAAATACCAGACACCCTATATAGCAAATTACCTAGACGCGGTCCGTGAATATTATCGTAAGTTTGATGGAAAGATTAAACGAGGCCGAGTCATAATCGATTAGTTGAGGTTTTCTTTGATTTGATCGACCTGCTGAAATTGAAACCAACAATAAGGTGATTAAAAATAATTAAAAAAAGAACTGTTAAAATCTCGGTTAAAATTACGAAAAGTCTTACATGTATCAAAACACCTATATACAACCAATGTTAGCACAAGAAACTTTGTTGGATTACCTTTTGTTAAACTTCATTTGTATATATATTCGTGTATGCTGTTTGTTTCCTACAAAATAAATAATTAAAATTTAGACTAATTGATGATCATGATTATGCGTTACCTTTATATGAGAGAATATTTATTATTATTATTATTTTTTAAAAAGACAAATATTCCCTGCTTACGAATAACCTGACAATATTTGAAAATCTCCTACTACCATCACAGTAAGCGGAAGATGTTGCTTGTGTCGCAATGGGGGACTTAGCCGCCGAGGAATTGAACTCACGACGCCTGGGTGAGACCCAAACGCGATGCCAACTCACCCACTGACGGTCGAATATATACTCGTATGTACTAGCAGATTAAAACCCACTGCCGCGGCTTTTGCTGCATTTTTGGCATTGCACATCCCCGCGCTGATAAAACAGAATAGTTTTGAATACACGTAATTAAACAAATTAACACTTTAAAACAATTTTGTGTGTTGAGTAAATGTTTAAAGTTGTAATTCATTGTAGAAATAACATTTTCGAAATGAAAATAATCAAGACAGAAAGAGCCGTGCAAATTACCAGACACAAAATATCAATTATTACTGATTCGTACAAACAGATCTTCTTCATAGTTGATATACTAATATTCCTAATAAAATCTAACCCTTTCTTGCCCTTTTTAGTTACGTATTGTTTCCTAGCCGCCTGGGAGTGGAGGGAGCCAAGGACCCGGTTATCTCATCCGGCATTGTTCCGCTCTCCCATTGTCTGGCTGCTTTGTGATGCTGCAAAATCTTCATCTGGGGCGATGAGGATCATGATTCTAAAATAAGTAATTATGAGGAATAGTGGCGGATTAGCCGATTTGCTGAATCTTCAAAAAGAAGTTGATGGCCAGTACGCAAGAAATACTAAAATGATTTGTATATAAATTCTAGACTTGTAGTTAAAAAATACACACTTCGTAGTATGAAATGCAAGAAATACTAGTTGTAGTAGTTACAAAAACTATAATCTTTTAAATTCTATGAAATACATACGAAAATATCTGAAAATAGGTGCAGTTTTAAAACCGGTGAAGGCAAATTTGAACGGTTTACCTAAAATTCAAGTTCGTATTTCATATAGAATTTTAAAGATTTCAGTTTCTTAGGAAATCTTACACATTTTCCTAACTACCCAAATAGAATTTACATTCTTATTTATTTACTTGTAATAAATAAACAGCTTTTAATACAAAATGTACAAAGGAAGTTAAACAAACGGTAAGCCAACAAAGTTTCCTGTTCTAACAGTGGTTAAATACATATGTTTTATTTATAAAGCTAACAAGGTAAAGAAAAAACAACATAAGAAGGAAGGGCGGAGAGGAAGAGGAAGAGGAAGTTTCGGGACAAGAGATGCTCTCGATACATTTTATGTTTGTGCATCAGTTTATGGTCGTACGTGTTACTTCAGTTCGATATTTTGAGAGGCTATTTGTGAAGCATGTCGATGTTCTTAAATTGTGTGCTATATTGCGCACAAATAAGGGAAAATAGAGAAATTATCCTAGGGTTGGTCCTGCATGCGGGCAAATGAAAACAATCAACTTGTCGGGTTGGTCTTGACTGTACCATGGATTTTTATAAAATTAATGATCTCTTGCGAGTCCAGGGAGTTATTCATAATTTTAAACTATATGATTTGATCAAATATTAAACGTAACCTTATTAACTTAATTAATTCGTAACCCGGCTATATTTGTCAATTAATGATTGAAAAAGGTTGTACGGATTTATAAAAATATATTTTCTTGGAATTGCAGGGCCTTTTCTGCGTATTTAAACTAAAAGAAGGTCCGCTACTGAGCAGGGCATTATCACAGAAGCTGTATGAAAATGCTTCGTTCGGCCGTGCGTGTTTGCGGTTTGCACTGAGATGCCTATACGAAGATTGCACACAATACACTGCACACGTAATGCAACTAGCGAATAGTAGATCTATAAAGTGATGGCCCTACAGCCATAGCTTGGTGACATTTTTTCAACACGCCAAAGTTCGTAGTGAGAATTAAAAACAGTGCATATTAGCCTTTCCCGTAAGGTGTGATTAGGAAAAAATGTGAAGATTAAAAAGGTATCTCAAAATGTTTTTTTTTCTTCACAAGATGCAATTACTTTGTGGTTTGACATCGTATAAAATATAACGAACATTTTATTATTAGCCACTAATTTATTGTATTTTTACACCAAACGGTTTCGCTTAGATCAAGCCTCATCAAGACAAATATAATAACTATAGAAAATAATACAGAGTTACCATATAAAACGGTACAAAAAAAGAGAGAGAGGATTATACTAAAAGATATATATATATATGACCGGTCAGTGGCTGAGTTGACATCGTGTTTGGGTCTCACCCGGGCGTCGTGAGTTCAATTCCTCGGCTGGCTAAGTCCTCCATTACGACACAAGCAACATCTTCCGCTTAGTGTGATGGTAGTAGGAGATTTTCAAATATTGTCAGGTTATTCGTAAGCAGGGAATATTTGTCTTTCTTTTAAAATATATATATATATATTAGAACAACTAAATAGTTAATAAAACAGTTTAATCGGGAAAAATTATGTCATTAAGACAATCCTATAACAAAAGACTAATAATAATAATTAAGTGGGTGAGTGTGACAACATAAAAGAGGTATCTGCGTCGGACGTGTTCGCCTCTCCCGCAGAGTATTTAACATATATGTATTTCAAATATAATTGTTGTGTTGTACTTTTATAAACTATGTTTATTTTATATATACCCCTCTGACGGCCTCCATGGTCGAGGGGTAAGGCTCTCGACTACGAATCCGAAGGTCGCGGGTTCAAATTTTTATTTAATTAATTTGTGTTGTTTCACAATTAATTCATTTAAAAATAATATGTAGTATATTTGCGCACGTTCCAGAGTGGAAGATACTCCCAGTATCGCCCTGGTGAAAGACCACCATTCAGAATTGAAACGCTGCTTGAAATGGCTTTTAGCCGTGTTTGGTGACCAGATCTGAATAGCCAGGTATTCCTAACCTTCCTCTTCCCCTTCTCCTTCCCCTCCCAAATACCTTCAGCCTCACACCATTCCCCAATTGGGAATGCCATAGTCTCACTGGCTCCAGACGGTTGGGAGCAGTTGGGACTCTTGTGAGGTATTCATATAAAAAAAATAAAAAAAATAAGGGAGTTGGGTCATATGGAACATAAATACTGCTGTCCGCAAATGACCCGACTCTCTCCCTTTGTCAATGTAGGTTTCACGGACAGTGAGAAATATGTCCTCACTCGTCGCTTGTGAATATAAATGACTGAATAAAACGTCAGAGCGAGACGGCAGTGAGGGAGAGGCGGTTCGTCGGACATGCGCAGAGTAGCTCTACGAGTCCCGAATCCCAAACGTTTCTCAGGCGACTTTAAGTAGCCTGCGAAAACCAGATTTAACCAGTCAACCAGCAACTCTCGCCCCGACAATACTTCTCTACCTCGACTGATCCGCCCGCTACGACTTCTGCTCTACTCGCCTTGTTTCTCTCAGTTCATCGCCTAACCTGGACCATCGGACTACTGTCCCTCACTGGACCCAGACCAAGCGTCGTCACACGGACACGGTCCCATACAGCTCTACCCATAATTCTGCATAAATTGGATTTTTGTTCAGAATTACATTCGTGCATGTTCCAAACTTACAAAAGTCGTTAATGAGGTCTTGTCGTCAGTGTCTTTTCCCCCTTTGCAAGGGATCTTCGTAGATCGGGATCAGCTGCCCACTACAGTTCGCTTGAGTGCCATTATATCTGGTATAGCATCCATAACGACATATGAGGGGAACCTAATAATGAACAGGGAAGAATTCACAGGAAACATGTTTAAAATCGGACAGTATGATAAATTTGTTTGATTATTGAGTTGGTTATCTTATAATTTTAAATCAATTAAGTCAATTAGAAATATTAATGAGAACGCATCGGGTAACTGCGTCACACGAAATATATATTTATTATTTAAAGCGTACTGAAAGAAAATTATGTTTTTGAAAATAAATGATATGGCATGAATAGCGAATTTTTTTTTTTTACAAAATGTAGGTCACAAAAATTACCGATTTTCAATGATTTTAGAGGCAAATTCACTATGCATATTTTTATACGGTGCAAATAAAAAAGTGATGGATAATAGGTATCTTATTGGGTCGAATTTTAAAAATAGTTCAGTCACTAACTTCAAAGTTTGTTCCAAATTTTTTAAATGTTTGAACCACATACATGTAGTATACGAGAATATACTTCGAGAAGTTTCTACTTAAAAAATGATCGTCCGTCGAAAAAGATTTCTACCCACTGGCATTTTCTGAATGTGCGTAATGCGTTTGCGTGTTCGTACCAAGCGTAAAGAAATGGGCAGTAGGTACATACTATAAAGTTACTATGTATTTATACGTACGCATTACAAAAACGTAAACACATTAATTCAGTGCATACTGAAATGATAATAACGCAGAACATGGGGCTAATGAAGTAGGTGGGTATGTTCTCGGTACTTAATAATTGCATTCTTTATATTTACAGGGGCGGATTTAACCTTTCTCGGGGCTACTCCCATCGGTAATTCATAATCAATGCGTAAATGCACGGATATTATGACGGAAAAGAACTCCTATGATGAAATTGAACAAACCATGAACATTTCCTCATTAGACAAAGGTACACCCCAATAGGTCACCCCAGGTGGATCGCTACGTTTGGTGAATTGAGCAGGGGTGCCGGGGTTCATGAGGTGGGGTTAGTCCAGTCGACGGCACCCATCACTTTCCTGAACTGTTTTAAGGACTCCCCTTTTCTCTTATTTTTGGATAAAATTAATTAAATTAAATTAAAGTTACTATTAAATACTTCTAAAAGCCTCGGACTGTCCCCACGTACCACAACGTAGATTTATACATACCTATTTAATTATACGTCCAGGTCTTGGCGACGGATGCATATATGCACCAGCTGCGTGGTTGGTCGAATCGGGAGAAGCCCTTGACCTCTCGAGCGCGCCGCAGTGGGAGGGATGAATTAATGCATTTTATTTTATTTTTTATTTATTTTTATTAATGCATTTTTTGATGCATACATTCACACAAACGAGGTACAATGATTATAAACATTTTTTTTAACATTAAATTATAAATACATCTGAACAACCTATGTGTAATGTATATAAAACAAAAAATCCCACATAGGCAAGGCCAGTGCGTGGGTATACCTGATATCAGTTAGTTGCAGTATATTAGTTTATTTGTATTAATACATGGATGTTGAAGGTAAGTTATTTAACTTAATAAAAGATTTTAAGTTAAATAAGAAAACAAATCGAAAAACAAAGAAAGAAAAGTAGGGAAATTATACAGTTATAGTAGAAAAAGGTTGATATCGTTGGTTTGAGCATTGAGCCCCAAACTCCTACCCACCCCTCATACCTTTTTCGTTCCCATAAGTTAGTCTCGTTCTTTTCCTTAAAAAGACCCTCCACACAGCATCCCCAAAGATGACATAGGCCCTGAGGGAAATTATTTTCCTCAAAGCCTCTATGAATTTGATGTAAAAAGGGGAATTTCTTTCGACTTCAGTGTTGCTACCTTTTTTTTATTTTTTATTTAATATAAATGCATATAGAATATTTAATAGTACAGATATAATAGCTGATTACAAAAAAGTATTAATTTATTTTACAAAAAATGCCCAACTCACTAGAGAAAGATTTCTCGTGTTTGAGTTGCGGAGCACCGCCAACGAGCGACAGTAATGATTAATGAATAAATTAAATTAATAGAAATAAAAGTACATCAAGAATGTAATATACATAATGTTTGTGAAAGACTAAAAGTACGTGATACTAGAAATGCAACAACAACCTAATTCTGTTATTTGACCCATCATCTCATCGCTGCAGCTACAGCTCTTTCCAAGAAATAACTCTACAGTTGAAGCAAGATAAAAACCATATTCATGTTGCGTTTAAAAGCAGGCAATTCAAAGAAGTCGGCAGCGTGTTGAAAAAAGACATAGACCATAATATTGAATGAAGCTCTGACTATGTATGGCAGAAGTATGTAGGCATTGTGAGAGGTAGTCGATGTTCCGGAACATTAATTCAGGACCATAACAAGACGCTACGCAATATATAATAATGGTAAGAGATGGAGTCGGGTTCAGGCCATTTAAAAATACAGTTTTTTTTAATGTTTTGATTTAGCTGCGAACACTGAATAGACCAATGGCTATTTTATTTTTTTATTTTATTTGGAAAACCAACAGTTTACAAACATTATTATTTATGCTAAATATATGCGAACTAATAAAAGGTTTTCGTTTAAGTACTTAAATTATTCAATTAAAAAGGAAAAGTTACAAGTTTAGCCTATGATGCTAGGATGGTGGAAGGGGGGGGGGGGGTAGTCTGTGTAGAGTAATATATATTGTGTGAATGTTATTTATGAAGTGTATGAAGTGTTAAAAATGTATGAAGCGTGGTGAATAAAGGTGTTTTATTTTGAGTTAGCGTTGCATTGTGGTAGGCTTAGTGTGTGGTTTTGTCTAGTTTGTCTGTTGGGCACTCTCAATTGAATTCGTTCAAATAATTCAGGGCAATCTATCACAGGGGTGGCTATTTTTTGTAAAAACGGTACGGCTGCATATATTTTTTTTTATTTTATTTAATATAATAATTTTTTTTTACAGAGAGTATATAAAAATAAGACATGATTCATATAGTGTAACAAAAAATATATTATAGCTATTCCTCACCATAAAGAAACAAGGTTCTTGTGTTTGGTGAGAGATTATCGCTTAATTAATCAAATCATAACTTAAAGTATTGTTGTACAATAGCAGGAAAATATGAATTTGTCGTGTAAATTTTGTAATTTATCACTAGTAATAGTATTAAAGAAAATGAAAATGAAAAGAAAGTAGAAGAAAAGAAGAGAAGATAATAATAAAAGACAAAAAAAAACTAATAATAATAAATTTTTTTTTTTTTTTAAATGTGTTTGAGTAGTTTGAGGTAATTTTTTAATCTATGTTGAAATTCATGGATATTTTCTATTAATTTTAAGATCAGTTGGCAGATTGTTAAAAAAAGTTATTCCTAGATATAGGTATGTGTTTTGCGTATGCTTAGTATTGAATGGCGGGATTTTAATGTTTTGTTGATACCTTGCGGATATATTAAATTGTAATTTATTTAACGTTTTTTCTTTAAAGATTTGAATAATTGCATATTTTTATAAATTTTATCTACTGTAGGTACATTGAATATTGTAAAAAGCTTTTCAGTGGAAAATGATGATGGTTTTTTTAAAATTACTTTATTATCAATCTTTGAATTATTTTAAGTGGACTTAAAATATTATCATATGTTCCCCCCCAGCCAATAATTCCATATTGTAAAATAGACTGAACAATTGCATAGTACACTCTTTTTAGGTTTTCTAGTCTAAGAATATTTCTTAGTCTATAAAACTATATAAAACAGAAATTTGTGTTAACTGAAACAGAACACCTATAAATCAGTAAGAGATGTAGTCGTGAAATTTACACATCTTTCTGTGAAGAAATAAATAAAAATGCTTTAAAATAATCGTCCAGAAACGTGTGTTTTTGAATTTTTTTTTAATGATTTAAGTAGTCATTAAAAAAATGAAGAAGAAGGATTGTGCCTGTGAGCTTTTTATGCATAGGTAATAGATATGGTATAGTGTAATGTTGTCTTTACAAAACACGCTTAGTGTAAATCCATTGAAAAATGGGGTTTCCTTACCATACATTTGTTTGTACTTTATTTCTACCTTGGGGCGGTTTTATAACCATCCGCTCCTTACGCTTGATTCCATTTTAACTAATATTTAGACTACCGCCCGATTTTGCCATTTACAGATTACCGATCGATTGACAGCTGTCAGTTGTTGCCCGATGATCGCTTATTTGAAACCGTGCACTATTTTAATTATTAAAAACACAACATACAATTGTATTTTTGAAATGGATTCTCATCGAGCCGAGCGATAGCAAGCAAATGGCAATCATTAAAGATAAAAAGGGTTACGAACGGATAACGGTTCGTTAAGTAATACAGTCTGGCACGTCCGTGTGGAAGCAATAATTTTCACCTCGCTGCATCACTTCCGTTACTTGGTTATATCCATTTGCTTGTCGACAATAACACTCCAGATGGCATGACATGTTTAGAGCTTTTACAGTAGCCTCGGTCTGTTTTCGACTGAATTGAATTGAATTGAAGAAAAAATAAATAAACCGCGCCAATGAAGCAATTCCACCGAGTACTAGGTTCTGGTGAAAAGTTCATCTAATGATAACGACCATTAGAAGTTGAAAGGTAGTTTCCTGCCATAAACCAACATAATCTCGACTCCGTGTTATTCTCACCTGGCGGGCCTCGGGTAGACGAAACAGGTAGATCGTATGTAGGTACCGGCATGGCAGTAAGTAGGTAGACACCAAATAAGTAGGTACCAGGCAGGTAGGTGCCATACTGCTATACAGTGGGCGCACAGAAATTTTAATCAGGAGGAAAAACAGCAAAATAATTGAGATAACTTTTCATTTTTTTTTTAATTTTTGCTAAGTATGGCTAACCCGCTGGATTAAACCAATGTTAGTTATGATTATTTGCCACATCAAGTATCCAAAAAACCGCTCTTTTTGTGCATATTACAAGCCAATTACTGAATATGTCAAATTTGATTTTTTTTTCGACCGCACAGTTTTATCGCAGGAAATAAGGCCAACAAAATATAATAATTATTTAATAAATAAAGTTGTACTAATTAATAGAGGTACCGACAGATGGCACTGATTGCTCCATTCTTGATTTGCAATGAGAGACTCGGCCCTTTTCGACACTAACACAAACGAGTCTTCCTTTGAATGCGCATTGCGCACACATTCACATTTTTTATGTAGAATACAGCCAACATTTGAATTTGACATGCGCGTCATTTCTCATACTTTTTTCCAGTATTTGACGCGTGTAGTAGGGCGGTCGGAGGGGCGCGCGCAACGCTGCTATCATAGCTGGAGCTTCACGCGTATTTTTGAAAGCGCAGATTGATTTGTTGCATTTTTTTAAATTATTTGTGAATAAGGTAGTGTAGGCAGTGCTATGTGCCAATATGTACGACACGCCTCTGTTGCTATAGCACCACTTCAGAATAGCCCGGGGGAACGGGGAATGTACAAAACACTCCAATTCCAGCACTTAGTGCATTCAAGAACGTGCTACTGCTACTGCTTACCTGAAACATAAAAAGCTTTAAGTATTAAGTTGTTGTTTTTTTAATACGTAGGCACATATCGTGGTACGCTGGTGGAGGAGGTACTGTACCCAAATATCTTAATGTTGTATTTAATTCTGAAATGAAACTGATACTTTGTAGTGAGGTGACAATTTGTTATTAATTTAATTTCAAACATTTTACAAAACACATAATCTGAAAAGACCCGATAAACTACTTTTGTAGTTTGTCTGTATAAAATAAAAACGTTGAAAACAAACTTAAGTATAAATATTTTTCAAGAATCTTACTCAAAAAATTTCTACAAAAATTTAAAAAAGAAAAACATAATCGCCAATAATAAATCGTCCATAAAATTATATCTCCTAATTATCCAATACAAATAGTTTATTGAGCTAGCCACGTTTTCAACTATTTATTAACCGATTAGTTTTAATTTTTTTTTTTATTTCATCGGGTAACATATTTAAATAGCTAGGAATCATGTGATCTAAAGTTCTTTGTCTATATTTGTTTGTATACTTAGGAACCATTAATCCTTCATTAAAATTTAGCCGAGTATTGTGAGTGTGCTCTAGTCTATTTGTATTATAGGGTTATTAATGTACTGAAATATAATTTTGTACCAGAGTATTGCTTTACTGAAAGGATCTTCAGATTGACATGTTCACTTTTACTTTTGAAATCTCTTTTAGGGTTATATCATTTTAGTTGGTAAATCGTTTTGATACAAAAATAACCATCAAAATAAAATTTTAATAATTATTATTCGTCTGTGTATCACACTCCCGCACACTACAACGCCGTAAGTTTAAAAAAAACCGGTGCTTACTACCACACGACTGGTTTGCCGTATAATAACTAAACCCACCGCCTCGAAAGGTTCGACCATCCGGCTTGACTTTAGGAAGGGACGACCGGATGATTGAACCTTCCGACGCGGTGGCTTTACTTAGTATTGGGCAAACCACTCATTCGAAAGCCCCATAAGCACCTAATATATGACGTTCTCCGTGATTGAGTGGTTACGATCCTTGCTTACGAATCAGGAGGTCATGGGTTCAAATCCCGGCGTGAGCAAGTAATTTTTATTTTAATACATTATTATATTTCGCAATTTATTCATTTAAAATAAATAATACGTTTTATGTTTTTGCGGCATGTTCCAGAGTGGTAGATACTGCCACTATCGCCCTGATTAAGGACCACCATTCACAATCGAAACACTGCTTAAAATGTCTTTAGCCGTGTTTAGTGACCAAATCTGAATAACCGGGTACTTCCCCACCTTCCTTCTTTCCCATCTCCTTCCCCTCCTCGATACCTTCAGCCTCACAACATACCCCAATTGGGGATCCCATAGTCTCACTGGCTCCAGACAGTTGGGAGCAGTTGGAACTCTTGTGTGGTAATCACATTCAAACTAAAATAAAAATATATATTCAGCTTGCAACAACATGTCTATCATAACCATGAAACTTATATTCAAAAAACGTTTTTGTCCAAACAGTTCACCAAAGGAGGGTTATGAAACTCGTCATGTATTTACTAAGTCTAAATTGTGTAATTACTGCTTGCTCTAAAATAACAATATAATTAAGTTTAAACATAATTTTTCCATTAAAACTTTTCGGTTCCTCCTGAAAAACCCCTAATTACACCTTCCCCTTTGGTCACCTCCCACTCCAACAGGTAAATATTCATGAATGTCATTATTTTGTACCTTATGTTAGTTTTAATATAGTCCTGATGAAGTAAGGGTACTTCCGAAACCGGTCGATCATTGTATTAAATCAAATGGTTAAAAACAAATGTATACGTTTATAACATAAGTGTTGCCTGCTTGTAAAACATGCAATAATGGGGAAAATAAATGCGAAAGAGATATTATAATAATTGATAAAAAAAATAACATCTGTTGACCGTCTTGCTTACTTTTTGTCCGTCTTTACCTCATTATTATCCTGGTTCAACTAGCGTTCAATACGTCTGTTAAAATGCAGATATAACTTATTCATAACATTTTCGAAAGTCGATTTCGTCACGGGGTTCAGTTTCAGTGTCGATAAATCGACGTTTATTGAAAGAACGTTGTACAGTTATTATTAACATAAGTACGATATATGTTACATAGTTATATTATTGTGTGGTTTACATTACCTACCTCAAGGTGAAACCTGTTCTGAAGTAGGTGACTAGATGTAAAAAAAAATATATTTAAGTGTGATGTTATGACAGATTAGGCATGGTTAAATTATATATATTAAAATAGTATTGCTAGAAAATACAAACAATAATGATTAGCGGAAGGTATGAGCTGTTTGTACTCCTGAAAATATTTGTTATGCGCAATTCAACCACTTAAGCAAGGCATCGAGAATCGCTCATCGTGAATGCGAGTCAATGTGATAATGCCAAATTGGGCAGCAAGTTATGTCGGGACTTGTGGCCATTAAATTGGCAGCCATTTTGCCATTTTTTACAGTCCAGCAATGCTGTAAATTACAGAGTTTTGTATCATTTGTGTAAAAGGAGCGACATGCGATCGGAATGCCGAGTAATCGCAGGAGATACCGGCTCTTTTTCAAGATTGGTAGTACTCACATGTGTCATTATATGTAGCCGCCTCCTCGCGGCCATGCCGAGCTGCTCAGGTAAATTCTCGATTGTATGAATGCCTCTTTAAGTGCACATGTACACTTGTACAGTATACATCCCACTGTCATTTAATTATTCGGATATTCTCATGTAGCCAACACTATTACAATCACTATAAATTATATTTATACCCGGGCCACATTTGAAAGATCAGTCATGAACTGGCAGGCGATTTATCTGGGCATTTTGTTTCGTCGTGTTCTGGCGTACACAGCTCGCTACCCGCAGAATTAGTATTTTATTTAATACATTTTTACGGTGTACAAATAAATTATGTAAAGTGATTCCTCTTCGATTATAAGAAGCAAATACTCTTAAATAACAATACCTCCAGCTATTAACATTCGATGGAAAGATGCTACACTGGCGCCGTCTAGCGGCCCGAGTTGTACGAATTGTTTTTTTTAGTCATATGTTTTATTAGATTTTCTGAGAAATACCTACACATATGATTTTATTACTTTTTTGCTGATATAATTTTTTTAAAACATGCTTCCCGTGTAATCAAATATCACAGACGTCAAAGTACCGGCAACATGCTATACCAGCCTCTAGCGGCCCGGAGAGCTTCCAGATAGTATTGTTTTTTAATTAATATTTTATTTTCTTTACGAACAATTAGGATAGTGCGCGACCAGCGAGGCTTTAAATGTTAATACAATACTAATAGCCTAAAAATATATGTACATGAGCAAAAGTGAGTAAAATTATATGAAGGTCACCTAATATTAATTCATTTGAATTATTGATTTCTATAATTTATTAAGAATATTTTTAGGTTCTGAAATGATAATATGTTTGGTTAAAACCTTATTTGCTATTGATTCAGTCCTTTCCGTCCCAAACCAAGCAAGGTTTTGAAAAATGGAACACATCTGACAGTAATTGCTAGGAGTGCTCTCTTTTTCGGATAAGAAAAACTCCTTTCGAGGAGCATATTCGTTGTTGACTTCATTCGGTAAGTGTTTGGTTTTCCTTGACCCTTTAAACCTTAAAACTGTCCCTTGTTAGAATCAACCAAAACCATCATTATTATTCTCGTTGTTATTTACAGTCCACAACAAATTTACATTAGAAACCCAAAGTTTTCGAGTGGGTAATTTTCGTTTGTATATATATTTCACAAAAAGTCTATTAAAATGTATGGAGAAACCCATTTAGTACAACTCAGGCCGCTAGAGGGCGCTAATGTAGTACGTTGCCATCTCAATGTATGGTAGATTACGAAGAGCTGCGCGTATTAGTATTTTCTACGGTATTTGTAAGAAGTCTCTATACTGTAATAACCACACCCATGAATAGATAGTAAGTGCCTATCTACGGGATGCTACTTAAACTAGCTGAACCACCAACTTTTCCGAATTTTAGAGAAAGGCTTCAAATACTTGTGCATGGATAAAAGGTGCAATCAACCGCAGTGATATATAGTCAAAATATCTCAAATTAAGACAATGAAGGATGAAGTTTTGCATCTTCACTGTGTATATGAATAGCAGTGGTGCGAAGCCCATAAAGGCTAAAAAGCTGTGCCTACCCTACGAAAAACAACGAACCATAAAGAAAAAATAAAAGATTAGTTATGGAAAAAAAAGACAAATTTATATGATGGGTAAGAACTTGTATGCTCATTATTATTCATTTGGATACAACAATCACCAGGAAAATAAAACGGCCATTTACAAAATATTTAACGGCCTCTGTGGTCGAGGGGTAAGACTCTTGACTACGATTCCGAAGGTCGAGGGCTTAAATCCCGGCACGCACAAGTAAATTTTATTTTTTAAATGTATTGTTTCACAATTAATTCATTTAAAATAATATATACCTAGAATATTTTTGCTCATTTCAGATTGATAGATAGTCTCAGTATCGTCCTGGTGAAAGACCACCATTTAGAATTGAAACGTTGCTTGAAATGGCTTTTAGCCGTGTTTTGTGACCCGATCTGAATAGCCAGGTATTTCCCCACCTTCCTCTGCCCCTTCTCGTTCCCCTCCCCAATTGGGGAGGCCATAGTCTCACCCACTCCAGACGTTTGGGAGTAGTTGGGACTCCTGTGCGGTATTCATTAATAAAAAAATAAAAATAAATCAATCAGAAACAGACCAGATCTGAATAGCAAGGTATTTTTCCACCTTCTCCTTCCCATCAATACCTTCATACACACAACATTCCCCAATTGGGGATGGCATAGTCTCACTGGCTCCAGACGGTTGGAAGCAGTTGGGACGCTTGTGGGGTATTCATATAAAAAAAATATGTATTTTATTTATTTATTCGTTTAACGCCTGTAGGGATTTTACATAGATATATTACTATCTGAACATAGGAATGAAGAAAAATACATAAAAGGAAGTTACATAAAAGATAACATTCAATGACATATTACACGCGCACAAGCAGTAGATGAGTTCTAATTTAAATTTAAGAAAAAAATAAGTTATATACTCGTATTAATAATAATAATAATAATACTTGGACGATTTATATAGCGCCGTTTTTGTGAAAAATCACCTCAAGGGCTATATCGAATTGATCACCTCGGTTGGAATAAATGGTACTAATGGTACTAAAAATTAACTACATTTATTATTGGGTGATTTACAGAACATAAAACAAGTAATAAATGCAATTTAGAAAGATGCGCATTAATAAACTTGATGTGTTTATTGAACACATTCGAATAAACTAATTTTTAGTTTTGATACCGTCTCAGTTACGTAAATTGGCGGTTTAGATTAGTTTTGGATGTTGGCACGTCAGCTACGGGAATGATAATGGCGATAAAATTTACACAATTGTAAAAAGAACGGGTTGATCACTAGCAGATTTGCTTTTCGATGAGTAAATACTAATACTTTGCGGTGCAATGCGAGTTGTCTGCATAATATTGGAATTAATTTATTGTCAAATCACTGAAAAGGACATGCCTTCAGGCTCTCCCCTCGCACTGCTAAATTTGGCTTCTTCCCCTCATCTGCTAAAGCACCTCTGTTAATTCTCTTTGTGGTTGAGTTGTTTTATAACATTATTTCATTTAATTATAGTAACAAACGATATACTCGTATGTATAAAATGAGTGGTGTACAATTTAGAAGGTTATAAAAAATTATTACGAGGATCGGTACCAATGACATGTCTCTATGAAATATCTGGTGAGTGATAATATGCATTTTACCGCCCGGAGTTAGTACATCCAAGGAATGATCTGGAAAAATGTGTATGTTTGTGTGTGTGTGTGAACGTGTATGCGTACCTATATGTCTGAATTGTGCTATGCAGTTGAGAGTTGTGAGTGCCCATTAATTAAGTTACGATTGCTGTTTTCCTAAATAACGAATGGAAGTCAAAAAATATATGGAGTTTTTAGAAGAGACAAAAATTATTGAATATTTATTATTATGCCATACCATCAGGTCAGTCAAATCCAGGGATCTAGGTCATCCCTGGAGAGGGGTTTAGGTAGTGTTAACCGTTTGAGCCGTCTTGGCCAATATGGCAAATTGTGAATTATTACAGCTGATTATCAAAGTAGAACAGTGGGGCGGCGCACCAAATTTGGTGCCAGGAAATTACGATACGCATTAATCTGTATTATGGTGATTTATTTTATTGGTGCACGTTTAGATGTCGATTGCAGAAATTTCAAATAACTCAACTTCACTTTGTATTTAGGATAAGTACCTAAATGATTTAGTCAATTTTGAATCTCTCAAGCTTGGCGATTCGTCAACTGATGAAAACACAAATTAGACCAATTCAAACGAATCCATCATTAATCATTATAACTTGCAAGAGTTTATTATATCGATATCGATTATTGTTTATCGGTGCCTCGAAATTATTGAAAGAAAGAAAAAAGTTGCTATAGCTATTGTATACACCTATCTGTAGTTTTGGCACGTTCTTCAGTTCTCTCAGTATAGCCCTAGTGAAAGGGCACAATACAAAATATAAACGTTTCTTGAAACGTATTTAACTGTATCAAACAGATCTGAATAGCCAGTTCTTTCATCTATCTCCTTCTCCTTCCCGCTCCAATTTCACAATATAATCCAGTTGGAGTTTCCACAGTCCCACTGAATCTAAGCATTTGGGACTCTTGTGCTGAATTCACAAAAAAGAACACCTTTCGAAATCTTTCTGCGTTTTTACGTTTTTTTTCTTCTATTTTAAATGTTTATACCGCACAAAAGTCCCAACAACTCCCAACTGACCGAAGCCAGCGGGACTATAGCATCCCCTATCGGGGTTGAAG
The DNA here is from genome assembly GCA_022606495.2 of Halesus radiatus. Lineage (NCBI taxonomy): Eukaryota > Metazoa > Arthropoda > Insecta > Trichoptera > Limnephilidae > Halesus > Halesus radiatus. The sequence goes on along the minus strand of JAHDVE020007538.1, from coordinate 70,619 downwards.
GGTCTGGTGATACGAAGGCGATGAGGAAGAGAAAGGTGGGGAAGTGCTTGGCCATTCAGATCTGTTCACCAAACACGGCTAAAGTCATTTCAAGCAACTTTTCAAATCTGTAGTCTTTCACCAAGGCGATACTGAGAGTATCTCCCACTCTGGAACATGCCGCAAATATAGTACAAACATATTATTTTACATAACTAACCATCACGTCGTTTCTCCGCAGGGGTAGGCAGAGAGGACAGAGCGCCAAACAACTTGGTCATAGCAAACACTACTTGCGTCATTCAGATTCATACACCGTCTTATACATTCCCTTCTGTTATTCTGACTTTTGACAAGACTCTACCTAGAGTAAATTTATTACGAAAAAAACACAGCCTCTCCAGAATAAAACAATAAAGTTTTTCTGTACAATTATATTTTTAACGAGTACTTATCTACAACATTCCTTTGCGCTATCTCATTTTTTGCGCAAATTTATGAGCTAATGACAGCTCTCCCCGGCTGGCTGGCCGGATTCCGTTTGACATTGCGTTGCGTTAGCGCTCGGTGAATATCACTTCCAATAAATCATGATGAAAAACACCATTCAACTTTATCTAATTGATGCCCAGTCAAGTAAAGCGGGATTGTGTGCACTCGGAATTTGGAATAAGTATTCGTTGAGAACGTTTTATTCGAAAGCCAAAAATATATTGGAGTTTTTAATCGAGTTAAAATTTCCTCAAGAAACATATAAAACACAAAAACAATTAATTTATCTCCATATGTAAAAATGTATGTTTGTCTGTGATTTCTCGAAAATTGCTAAATCGGTTTCGCTGAAAATAACACAGTTTGTTCTTATTAGTGCCGGGAAGGTTTAGAGAGGAATTTGAATGTAATCTAATATGTTAAACAGTTGATCTAACGTTTTAAAATTAGTATGAAAAACATTGAACCCGTCATGTTTTATTGAGGTTAACCCATACATATGCCACTCTGGTTAGCCACAGATTCCATATTCTAAAGAAGAAAGTTTGTTTGGGTAGAATATTTTAAAAATGGAAAATACAAGTAGGTACCTACTTAAGAGCTTTTTTATTTAGATATATTTTGAAAAAATAAATGTTTGGAATGAACTAAAATTTTCAACTGAATGTTACTTTGTTCGGAGATAGTTACATTCGCTGTCAATTATGGCACCCAAACGACAAGCAAGAATTCACAACTTTATTGAAATATGTATATATTCCGAGCGAGGCCGGGTACACATCAGCTGGTTAATAAAACCCACAATTTCGCACTATAAACTGACAATGATATTATTATCTTTATAATAATATATTCACATAAATTTGTTGTAACCCACTTTTTGTTAACATTTAATGTAAATCAAATTTAATAACGGTATTGTTAAGTTCTGCTAGTATTTTGGTTTTCTATTGTTGTGACAGCTGTTCCGGCGTACAAGGCCATTTTCAAACTGTGGTAAGGCCACATTGCGACGACTTACTTATATGATTTTATTTACTCCCACCAAATTCTAATTTGGACGGTGTTTAAAATGATTTATTATCAGTAAAACCGATGTAGTTAGAAAATAATTAAAAATTCTCTATTCCGTATGTACTTACATTTATAATATGTTTTCCCCGCATCTAAATGGCAGTGCTTTCATAATTGATTTATTTAAATGTGTTATATTGTTTCCGTCGTCTGAAAATACTGAGTAGTGGGGAATAAACATGTTTCCTTACTTTATTAATTAATATTATATCGGAATCATTCAGTCTTTTATTAATTTCCAATTGTTCAAGTAAATTTACTCTAAGACTCTTTCTTTCTATACGTACCCGTTTAGGCTTGTTGTTGTCGAACGTAACATGATTATTCACCAAGAGATATTAATTCTATAATTAGATAATAATAATCAGAATTAATTTTTGTAGCGCAGTTTTGTGAAGGTTCACCTCAAGTGCGATTTACACTAACTAACCTAAACTAATACCAGTATAATTGTAAAATAACAGATAGACTATACCAGTATATATGCAAATTAAAACTATGACTTAAAACATTTATGAGCAGCAGACTCACTTACATGCACAATTTAGTATACTATATAACAATTTAGAATAAACTAGGGGCATAAATAATCAAATGTAAAGTACAATTATGTACACTAAATAACCTAACCTAATATAATTAGAAAATAATATATATATTTCATACATGCAAATTAAAAACACAATTTAAAATATTCACTCACTTAGATGATAATTTTAGATTTTATAATATAACAATTTAGAAGTTAAGGATACAAATAGTTTAATTTAAAATAGGTACATCACCTAGCCTAACCTAATCTAGTATTAATCAGTCAAATTATGCATTACAAAAAAAAACTACGGTAATGATCTAATACTTAAATATTATACAGAGGATGATGGTGGCGGAATAATTAGTCGATATTGACAGGATTATCACAATGTAATTCTAATCACAGATGGTGGTGAAGAGTACCTGGAGAATCGTGCATGCTATTTTATATATATATACAGTTCGTCTCGCACGCATGTTGTCTCTTTCATTCAAGATGTTGATCGCACATTCATTACAATGTATCTATCTACCTACCAGTGGCGTGCATTGCTCTATGATCAAGCATAGGCTGTTTATAGTTTTTTTTCATGTTTGGTATCATTTGTGGAAAAATATTTGTAAATGACAATTTTATTATCATCTTCATTAAAAGAACGTTCCGGGGCAATTTCATGGAAAAAGGTAATAATAAAAGGAAAGCAATACTGCTATAACCACCACAACCCACCAAAATACTTACTGTATACACCATACCATGGGGTCAGTCTATCTGAATCCCGTAACTCCACAATGAAAAATCAGAACTATTGTACGACGCTGGAAAAACTAATCGTTTTGTCAATTTTACGTTTAATTGGTATATAAACCTCAAAATCTTGCGTTTTTACGTGGCTGTGGCTGTTACAGCAATATTGCTTTCCTGCGACGGTATTAAAATTTAAAGGTTCATTTTTTTTAGGTAGGCACAGCTGTTCAGCCTTTATGGATTCCACGCCACTGCTGCCTACATAATTATTCATGCATACGTTTTAGGCAGAATGACTGTGTTGCGTAGATACTGAAATAAAATTACGTTAAAAGAGCGCATAGTGCTAAAGTATTAGTTTGATAGCAGTAGGTCAGAATTTTTTTTTTTACATAATCGTCAATGATGTCATATGGATTTCCGAAAGAATCTAAAAGGGTCAGAATGGTCGCCAATGCAATCATACTATGGACGTGCGTGACGTAGGTGTCCTGTGTGTCCGTGATGTGTCTAGTGGACTCGACTAGACACGGGATTTTTTTAAAAGCCTTAGGGCATATCTTGGTATTAATAATAATAATAATAATGTCTTTATTTCATCAGAGCAAAGCGGTGAGGGCAATACTCTGTCTGCCATATAAAAAAGAATACATTTAAAACATAATAAAAATTATATGTTGTAGAAATCGGTAAAACATAAATAAGAATACAAATAAAATCAAATAAAAATAACATATTTAGCACTTATGCTACAGTGGCCTGGGGGAAATTCTCCATCTACGATGTAGGGGCGCACCCTGCCACTGGGCAGCGGCCTTGACAAGAGTGTTTTCCGACCTCTGGTAGCGCTGACGCTATTGTACATGAATGGCATGCGCAGGTTTTTTCCGAGGAAAATTACTAACTAACTAACCATCACGCCGTTTCCCCGCAGGTGTAGGCAGAGAGGACGGACCGCCAAACAACTCGATCTTGGCATGCACTTCTTGCTTCATTCACATTCATACAACGCCTCATACATTCTCTTCTGTTATTTCGACTTCTGACATGGCCCGAATCTAGTATTTGATTCACTTGATCGTGTCATGTCTTCCTCGGGCGTCCTCGGCTTCTTCTTCCATTCACATTCGCGTCATATATTATTCTTTCACTCCTTTCTTCTTTCAATCGCTCTACATGCCGAAACCATCTATATATATAATACAATCTATACTATAATATGTTACGATCGAGTGAATCAAATACTTGAATCGGGTCATGCCAAAGTCAGCAAAAGAATTTTATGAGAAGATGTATGATTGTAAACGAAGCAAGATTTGTGTCCCAATTCAGATTTATGTAGTCTTCCATCCTCTTTGACTACGGAGAAATGGCGTGATGGAGTATTATTTTTGAGTAACTTTAATGTGGAAAGAACGTTGGAGGAAATACTCCACGTCCCTATAAAAACCCATACACCATACTTGTATTCGTTACGATTAAAAGAAGTTAGAGCAATAAATAAAAATGTTCATCCTTCCCTCCCATATGCATCAGTTGTGGCCAACCCGTTGCCCACGGGTCATTTTTGTTTCGTGGGGTATTTTTGTCCGATAAAGTATTGTTTGCCGGAATAGCTACCCCTCGCGAGCTATATTTTGCAAAGAAAAATATGTTATAATAAAATATTCTAAAAAATTAAATTAATTATTTCTTCAAAACATGTATAATCAGTTTGTGGTCACATTTATTAAATTAATAAAATTTACTTTGTTCAAATCACTGTATTTAAGATGTAAATATCTACATTTTTCAGAAGCAAAGTTCCCCTCATCAGGATAAACAATATACCTACTTAAAATAATGATAAAAATAAACAAATTAAAATAAGTGATGAAAATAGGTAAGTAATTAATAAAAACACTAAGAATAATTGAAAAAATATTATTAAAAACTTTTTTTTTCTTAGAAATTAAATTTTTTTTTATTATGAATACAAGAAAATAAAGAAAATAGCTAGGCATAAAAAATAAAATAATAATAGTTATTATTATTTAAATTTATGTTAATAATATTATAATTGTAGTTATTAATGTGAAAATAAATTTAAGAGATAACTCTTTTACCAGACGTGTGGCACACAGGCGAACTGTAGGGGGCAGCTGATCCTGAAATGCGAAGAGGGCTGGAAGGGAGGGAGACACAACCTATCGTTCCCTTGCGAGGGGGGAACCATACCGGCAAATTGACGACTTTTGAATTTCCACAAAACTCCCCTTTGTGGATAACTTCCAAATTTGTACAAAATCCTTTTGCACAAATTTGCTCCACGGGCCTTGTCCGTAGATGCGAGGGTCTGAGTCCAGTGGATGGCGGTAGTCCGGGAGGGTCCAGAGTCAGTGGTGGTCAGAATGAAGAAGATGGAAAGTCGGTAGAAGCAGAGCGAGATGGGGCAGTCGAGGTAGAGAAGTATCTGTCGGGGCGAGAGTGGCTGGGTGAATGACAAATAGCCGATTTTGAATTCTATTTGTACCCCCAGCCAGGCACTATCCCGAGCACTCTAGTTAGGTTTTCGCGATCCTATCGGCACATGTCCGTGCTGGTAGTGTCGCGAAAGTTTATCCGACAACACCTGTCTCCCTCACACCGCGTTTTCTCGCTCTTTCATTTTATTTGATAATTCATAATTAGCAATGACGGGACACTCCCCGCCACCTGCACAATGTATTAATAAGTTTATACAAAATGACAACGTTTCTTTTGTCTAGAAGATCGGGGCGAGTTACGAAAATCAAACATTTATTTTCCAAGTGCCGATAATATAATTAATTAATCAATTAAAACCATAGCCGCGCCAAACATCGCGGAAGAGGTGAAGACGTCGGACACAGGTATAAAACATTTCCACGTATTATTGTACCCCGTTGAACAAAAAGGTTGCCATCAATGTTATAGACGGCGGTGATGGTACCTCTATGCCTATACTTTACTCTGCCTTTATCTTCCATCTACTCTCGTGACGTGTAAATCATACTGTTACAGTAATAAGGCTTCCACCCTTCGGCTATAATACCACAATCATGCTTAATGTTCACTTGTAAAGCTTTTTTCATACTTTTTTACCAAGCCCCCCGTCCTGTTGTATCTTTTTGAATAATGCAATCAAGAACAGCTGGTAACGATTTGTTTTTTTTTGCCTCGATCGTGGGTCTGATAGCAGCCTACAGCAATATACCTAGAACGTGTTTTATTTTCAAAAATAATCACGTGTAATCTAAACGTATTTTTTTCAGTTGGTTTTGTTCAGAAATTTTAACCCTTTTATATCCATTCGTTGCTTTCAAGAGATTCTACTAGACAATGCACAATAGAATTGCTATCTCTATAATTCGTTAAAGTACTATCAGTTTCGTAACAAATTCTTTTACAATTTTAGTTTGTATGCTGTTTCATTTCCCGAGCATCAATAGTGGATTTACAATTCATCATTTTATGTATTACTGACGTGATCATGCTTGTGTTACTATGGCAGACCGCAAAATGCGGAGAAATGATGGCCAGTTGTTTTATTTGCATAATACATTGTTATGGCGATAACATTGTGTGGAATGAACTTATTTTCGAACTTTCCGAAACAAGTTTTTTTTTCTAAATTAACTATTTAATATTTTTTTAACTAAGTTTGCTATCACTAATATATGTATTAACTGATTCATAACCATTAAGGCGATCCACCGGCTAAAATTCCAACGAAATCACGCGCTCCTTATGCAGGTGGCGACAAGGTTGAAAGTCCCGCTTAACATCGGCCGCATGTTTCGATTTACGCAAAAAAACCATTTCCAAAATGAGTGTTTTATTCTATTCTGTAAAGCTCAGACATAATTATTAAAATGTTTTACGCTCATATTTTTTAAAACTTAATTTACCACAATAAACATACGACAATATCGGAAAAAAGGTTCGTAAGTAGGAGAGTTTGCGCTTTAAACATTTTTTTAATGTCTGATACTTTATTTTTTTCTAGGCTTATAAAAAGACACACCAAAAAAATTCCCGTTTAAACGAAAGGCCAAGGTGTGTTCTAATTGCAGTATTTAATTAAATCGTCTATGATATTTCTAGGCCATCAAATTCTCAAACCGAAAACACATGATTTTGCATTACTTCCCATTGCATTGCCTTAAAATGAGTAATACACAGATGTTTATAGATAGCATCCGAATCACCTAACATTTTTTTGAGATTTTTTTAGTTAATATTATCCTCAAATTATTCAGATGCATACAAATACAGCTATGATGTATCATATACAATCATTACATAATTCATTTAAAAATGTAAATATGATAGTTGTACGTCTCTATTCCTAAACCATAGATGTTAACCATTCAACAATATTGTTTAAAAGACTCGCCTATTCATAAACATGTTTGTTACTAGTTACAGGTGTTAGTTGTAGGTAGCTAGCTATATAAGTCTGAGATGTAAGTCACTAATTATAAGTCTGAATTATGTAGTTTCTAGTTATAAATCTTAGCTGTAAGCCATTAGTATGAAATCTAAGATGTAAATTAATAGATGTAAGTCTAAGTGATAGGTAAAGGTTGGATAAATTATATTGTAAAGCGCCCTTAAGGTGATTTTATCACGAAAACGCCGCTATAAAAATAATCCATTTAGTAGTATTATTATCAATTCCAAAAGCTGCATGGAATTGTTCATGGAATATTGCGTTATTTTTGTAACATGGCTATTTTGACGAAATTAAAGATTACCGTCATATTTAATATTAGCGATATTATGATATGATGTGCCTAGACTGCCTTCAATCTTAGACGCAATTATTATGAATGCCACTCAGGAATCCATATACGTCGGGAGTGTAATTAGTAATTACGATTAGCGATAATGATAATTATACCCCGTTCAATAGTAAGTATCTAATGTTCCACTAATAATAATTTGTTTACAGAAATAATGCTTTTTGAATATATAACGTGATTGCTCGAAATTAAGAGTAAATCAAACAAAGATGTGTAAATGTATTTTAACAATGCAGTTCAATCATTAGAGGTGATATAAATTAAAGAAAGTATTGACAATATATTTCTGATAAAATATCATTTATTCTGTTCAAGTTTAATTTGTAGAACAAAATTTTAATTAAAGGCTTTTAAAATTTGATAATAGCTACTATTATTTATTATTTCTTCAAAATATGCGTAATCCCTTTGTGGAGTCATAATTAATAAATTAATAAGAACTTCTTTGTTTAAACCACTTTTAAATTAATTGATTTCCAACTTTCATCACTTATTTTTATATTTTGTTTTTGTTTGTAATTTGTTATATTTGCTTATTATTTGTCTATACTTATTATTTTTATTATAATGTTTATCCAAATGAGGGAAGCTTTGATATTTACATATTAAAAACAGTGACGGCCTCGATGGTCGAGGGGTAAGGCTCTCGACTACGAATCCGAAGGTCGCGGGTTCAAATCCCGGCGTGCGCAAGTAAATTTTATTTAATTAATTTGTGCTGTTTTACAATTAATTCATTTAAAATAAAATATAGTATATTTGCGCACGTTCCAGAGTGGAAGATACTCTCAGAATCGCCCTGGTGAATGACCACCATTCAGAATTGAAACGTTGCTTGAAATGGCTTTTAGCCGTGTTTGGTGACCAGATCTGAATAGCCAGGTATTCCCCCCCCCCACATTCCTCTTTCCCTTCACCATCCCCTCCCCAATACCTTCAGTCTCACAACATTCCCCAATTGGGGATGCCATAGTCTCACTGGCTCCAGACGGTCGGGAGCAGTTGGGATTCTTGTGCGGTATTCATATTAAAAAAAAAAAATAAAGTGATTTAAACAAAGTAATTCTGATTAATTAATTTATTATCAATTAGTTCAATAAACGGTTTACTTACAAAATAGTTCTATTAGGTAGTTATTATTACGTGTAACATCTGTTTCTGTTAATATCATTTCTCATAAAAAAAATTATTATAATTAAATAATTTAAAAAATAACAATTTAAAATATTCAGTAAAAATCATAGTAAGTGTTGATTTCTCGATATTATTTAGTTCGCACTAATAATAAATTGCTAAAAATCTTTTTTTTTTTCACTAAACACAATAAAGCGAAGTAATTTGACGGACAATTTTTTAATTTTATTTTGATATTGTTAATTCTCAACGCGACTAAAAAAAATTAAATCATTTTTGTAAGCAAAGCTAGTTAGGGTCGGCATTTCAGTATACTCTGGAATGTCATCAGTTTGCTCATCTTGTAAGGATTTCTACAATAGAGCAACTTAACGAACATAAGTATCTCTTACAGCTATCTTAAAAAGCTACTAAAATAACGATACTTACTATATTTTTGAACCAGGGGCCTGATTCCGGTTATTCTAAGGAATAAGGATTTGTCCTTATCCTTCTTGGGTTTAAAGACATTTCGGTAACATGTCAAAGACAATACATTTTTAAATGAGTTCGTGGTTTAATATTACAGTGTTATTAAAACATATAGTTGCATTACACATAGTAAGCACGTGCAGTTAATTTTTTTTTTGTAAAAATAAATCTCAATATAAATGACTTTTATCTGACATTTCGGGCTTTTGGCGTAGGTACTTTATAAACGTCGTGATTTCGTTAATTCGGTTCATTTAATAACATTATTATGCGTCAAATGACTTACTGAACATTATTGAATTTTTAAACTGAAAGTTGTCCAAAGAAGCAAAGCTAGCAGTCCACAATGGAGTGCTGATACCAACCCTGATGTATGGAACTGTTAGAGGAAAGATGAAAGTAGACTGAATGCTGTAGAAATTAGATCTCTGAGACGAATGTGTGGTAAAATCATGTATGATAGTATGAAAAATGTTGAAATTCGTAAATAATGCAAGGCTATCGTAAGCGTAGTGAGCAAGATTAAGAAAGGGACGCTTAGGTGGTTTGGGCATGTAACGAAGAAAGGAGTGTAAGGAGAATATATGACACGAATGTGAATGGAAGAAGAAGCCGGAGACGTCCAAGGAAGACATGGCACAAGTGAATCAAATACTTGAGTCGGGCCATGTCAGAAGTCGGAATAACAGAAGAGAATGTATGAGACGTTGTATGAAAGTGAATGAAGCAAGAAGTGTATACCAAAATCGAGTTGTTCGGCCTTCCTCTGTGGAGAAACGGCGTGATGGTTAGTTAGTTAGTTATTTCGTTTAAACCACGCAAATATGAATATTTTTAAAGAATGTCATTCTCTGAATAACAGTTGTCATCCAAGAGAACCGGAGTCGCAGTTAAGCAAAAGGTCTTTAAGGCTAAGGATAAAGGCGAAGCCTTATCCTTAAAAAGAACAGGATTCATGTCCCAGCTCTATTTCCCTGTAAATAATCGAAATAAGATATGTTTACGTGATATCGACTTACCAACAGGATGTTGGAAAACACTTTCGTTTACCGATAAATCAATATTATCGCTTTTATTTCTTCAAAAAATTGAAGCCACGCAATAAATTCACAAGATTTAGTATTCTTATTTGAGATTTCAGCTATTAATTTCGGGAGCTTTGTATTCTGCGGTAGAATGAAAAATTATAAATCGGTTAATTCAAGTTTTCCATGGACGTAGTTTCACATTGATGTAAATTACTCGCTTTGAGATTTAAACATCAAAATGTCTCACACTGGATGTAAAATATTATAAATGGTCAGCTTTATACAACACTTCACTTCCCTTTCAGTATCGCCTTGGTGAAGGACCATCATTAAGAAACGAAATGTTGCTTGAATGGGCTTTATGCCAATGGTCATGCCGGTGGGGAGGGCAATCTTGGTGTTAAATAGAATCACTTCGGATATCGACACATTTAGCATCAATGAATCTGCATTTAAACAGAAACCATCTATTGCTACTTGTATAATACCAGTTTGTGTTGTATGCTTAGAGTAATAATATACTCCAAGTTTGTACGCAATTTACTGACATTATATATGTCTACCTTCTTTTTTACCATTATACTTATTTCTTATAGGTAATTAATTTGGGTTTGCGATAGAGCATCTGACCGGCAATCAGAAGGTTGCAGGTTCGAGTCCTGTCGGCGACATTTATCTTTTCTCGGAAGGTTTTTTTTCAATTTGGATGAGTGTTTCAGGCTAATAATTATTGTTTATAAAAATAATTGTTACCCTTTGCGCTATGCACAAAAATCTTTTCTTAAAAACTTTAGTTTATCAATTAATAATTAATTTGGATATTGTACATCCTGTCTTATTTAATAAAGTCTTTAAAATAAATATTAATTGAATAATTTATCCAGATCTGAAGAGTCAAGTACTTTTCGACCTTCCCCTTCTCGTTCCCTTCCCACTCCCTTCAGCCACACAATATTCCCCAATTGTGGATGGCATTGTCCTACTGGCTCCTTAACAGTTATGACTCTTAAATCTCGATATTCATATAAAAATATGAGTAGGTGTCTTTTAGCCAATTGACATAATTTTAGAAGTTGATATATTATCTGTTGTCGATTTCATACCACTTCACAAATACCACTTGTATTTCATAATCTGAGAAAGCATTTCTAAAAATCTATGATAATTGATAACCGTACGCCTAGATTTAGAGCAGTGATGAGCAACATGTGGTCATTCAAACTTCAAACGAAAACATTTTTTTTCTCTAGCTCAATTTTAAGTATTATGTACGCAGGATTGAAATCTGTCTTTTCACGATTAAATATTTCAATAGAAAAGGTCGTGGGATTACCAACAGAAGAGTAGTATGAATATTGTAAAAATAGCTACAGATAATTATTTAACACTGAATTTGTCAATAAGAAAACATCTGTGCAAAAATATTTTAAATGTCTAGTGTTATTTCACCTGTATCGAACGTGTCTACAGAGTGGATTAATTAAAGCCGATAAACTTTATGTTTATAACCAAATGTAAATTATTGCACAACACATGCAATACCGAGCCGAGATCGCACCTCAAATGCAATCTATTCGATTGCACCACACGTGCAATACCAGCGCATAATGTTCACTTCAACCGCAGAACGAACAAACCCCCACACGATGCTCTGCCTACCTGCGTCACCTTGAACTCGACTTGCATTACTTTCGCTCTACCCGGACCTCGCTGTCCTCCCTTGGACTCGACTTGCATATTCAATTTCGATCTACCAGGACCCCGCTCTCCTCCTTGGGTAGCTCGACATACACTATTTTTCTTGTGCGGGTCCTACACGTCCCGTACACCACTGATCATTAAATTTGTGATTTTTTTTTAATATATCGAAAACGCTTTAATTATTTGAGTTTACTTCTTCACGGACCTAATAATCTTTCTCATGAAATGTTTTATGATATATATGCCTTTGAAAAAAAAGTGGTGAAATGGAATCATCAAGTTGAATCGAATAATGCGGCACGCTTTCTTATTTTAACAAAGGAAAATCCAGCTAAATCTAAAAATAATGCTAAAGGAATAAAAAATACTTTAACAAGAAATTGATTCTTTCAAAATATTACGGGAGAATAAAACATCTTTTGACATTTTCTCCTCAGAGCAATTTCAAACCGAAATAATTGATCTGAAGTGCAAACACTGTTGAAATAAAAAATAAATTCAACTTTTTTACTTTTATAAAACTTATTTTACATCCGATAATTTCCCATTTGTGGCATATCACGTTAGGTTAGATAATATATTTGGAAGTACATACATGAAAAATGTGGTAAACGACCAATCGAACCTCATTAATGATAAACAATTGGAAAATTGATTACCAGTTGCAGTATCTTCAATACATGTAAATATTGAAAAACTTGTCAAATAAAAACCGTTCCATATATTTAATAAAAAATGCTTTAAAATTTTTTGACCTTCATAACTGTTTTAAAATATTAAAAACGAATTAATTTTTTATTTTAAGATTTACGTGGAGTGTAAAAATAAAATTCAAATAAATATATAATATAATTTTATAATTTATATACTTCTCTTGTAAATAATCGTAGCACTATATTGATAGGTGCGGCCGGTACTTTCAGTTTTGGCTCAATGAAAAAATATTGATCATCACTGATCTAGACAATCGTTGTTCAAACACTTTCCTTTGTTCATGTTCTTGTATTCACAACCTTATTCAAATAGCATAAAAGTCGCTGCAATATGGAGGCCCTTCCTGTTTCCTTGACACAGTTTCCATTGTTGTGCTCTCGGTGAGTATCTCGGTGGGAGTAGCTAAGGCGGAAAACGGAAATTGGTCTCCGGATATTTTCCAGACGTTGTTATCGAGATTTTCGGAGCTCTGGGAACAGCAAACCACTTTCTGATACCAAATTGAATTGAGCAATAAGTGATTTGGAAAGACATCATATTTGGCGTTAGGTGTACTTTGTTCAGTAATGTCACATTGGTTTAAGGGGATTCACTTCCTTAAATTTTAACGAAATCACGCGCTCCTTATGCAGGTAGCAAAAAGGCTGAAATTCCCGATTAACACCGGCCGCATGTTTCGATTTACGCAAAAAAAAACATCACCAAAATGCGTTTTTTTCTCTTTTAATGTGAATCAAATTTAATAATAACGTTATTAAATTATTTACACTTTAAAAAAATGGAGTTCTACGAATTAAACACAAAAACAATTAATAATTAATTAATTAATTAACCAAAATGCGTGTTTTATTTTATTTTGTAAAGCTCGGGAATAATTATTAAAATGTTTTTTGGTCATATTTAAAAAAAACTTAATTTGCCATAATGAACAATACGATAATATCGGAAAAATGATTTGTACTCGTAAGTAGGAGATTTTGCGCTTTAAACATATTTTTAGGTCTGGTACTTTATTTTTTTCTAAGGGCCGGTTTTATAGTCATCCGTTCATAACGCTTAATATCATTCATGACCATATTATAAATGTAAGATACAAAGACTCAAATAGCAAGATTAAGAAAGGAACGCTTGGATAGTTTGAACGTGTAGAATGTAGAGCATCTGCTTTAAAATGAAGAAAAGGGTGTAAGAAGAATATATACGGCCGAAAGTGCATGGTAGAATAATTCGGAAACATCCGAGAAAGACATGCCTCGACCAAGAGAATAAAATACTTAAGTCGCGTCATGTCAAGAGTCAAGAAAATAATAGAAGAGTGGGTATGTATGAGATGATGCAAGCATGAATGGAGCAAGAAGCGTGTGCCTGAACAGTGTTCCATTCCATTCTCTCTGCCTACCATTTCGGGTAAATGTGATGGATGTTCCGTTAGTTACTTTAACAAGAAAATATATATAGATTAAAAAATGCATTTAGTATTTTCGATTCTTTTTGCGATTTACAGTCTAAATCTACGGTTGAATCATATATAGAAAACCCTTTTTTTTTGTTCACTATGGAGGGCCGTTAATGGGAAATTCTTGTGTAAGTCGTCAGAGTGCAGGTCATTGAATCATTCAGTACACACTTAACCTGCAGTAGTTTGTCCACTGCAAACGTAGAAGGCTTTAAAACATCTTACGGGGCTTACATTGTCCATGGAATGCATTACGTGCATATGAACAGTGAACACATTCAATTGCAGTTTCTCTACTGTGTAGCATCTATTATGAAATACGTAAATAGATTTTCATTTAATGAATAGAGAATAAGGTATTGAATGTAATGATAAAATGATGAATAGTTCCAACTGAAGAATTTCTTTAAGCCTTTTTCCTAGGTGAAATTCTCTTACAAAACCTTGTAGGAATATTTACTCTCCCCAAATGGTTGAATAAGGGAGTCTGTATAATACCGAAGCCGCAAATTAAAAAAAAAAGTTTAAGTGCAAATTTTGAGCCAAAAAAAAAAATTGTTTCCAACTACAGCTCCCATTACGGCAAGTTAAAAATAAAATACAATGGATGTTTATCCCTGAGACTTTAACCCTGGGGAGGATGTTGAGAGAAATTTCACAAGAGATATGTGTGAAATCACGTTCTCCGCCAGCAATGGTTGAGGACGTAGATGCAAACCACCAATATTATCCGCTTATAATGATATAAGCATGAAAAATTAGACAAAAATTGTCACTTTATTCGTAACCTCGTCGTATCTCTTTTTAAAGACATAAATAAGCTAAATAAGTCACATATAAGTGTGTGCTCCGGTGAAGTCACCCGGAGGCAGAGCGAGGGGGATTGGAGGAGCATTGGAAGGCTATAGGATCTATATAGGCTATGGAGAGAAACTCTTAAAGAATATAATTTTGCACGGCACGTTTTGCTATGGACGTGCACAGCAAGATGTACCGGCGATCGTTTTATGATTTACGCTGTGGTCGCAAACGGCATTTGTGCATTGTTTGCGTCTCATAAAAGAAATAACAACACACACCGTTAGCATTCAAAAGAAGCTTCGCAAGTGATAAAATGGTGTGGAGAGGAAAGGCGGGCGCGGGCGTGCAGGGGGGCCCAAAGTGCGAACTGACGCACACATCAAATTATCCTTTGTAACTACATACTACACTCTAAAATTTGCCGTCACGGTTTTAGGCGGAGCTATGTGTCCAGCGGCTATGGATGGCAAGGATTTTCCTCCCCTGCTATGTCGTCATAGCAAGCCATGCCGTCACTGTGCTATTGCCGTGCAAATTGTAAAAATGCCAAATCTATTATTAAATAAAGTTCTATGAGCATCGATTGCATTTTTTTTCGTCGTATTTTTATTATTATTAAAATTTACAATGTTCTCTACAGATTTCCTATCATTACTTAAAATTTGGTAAAGGGATATAAGCAAGAACCATAACGGGATTATTATTAAATGTATTATTTTCGATTAAATAATTAAAAGTGTACTTTGTTATTAGTTTCGCTTTATCTATCGTGGTTACTTAGCCGCACAAGTTAACCTGTTTTTGATATATTAATAATGTGCCTTAATGAGAGTAATGGGAGCGAGTTTAATTGCTATTTAATGGTGAGGATGAGTAAGTTGCAAAAGATATGGAGCGACAGAGGCACAACGAAGACCACCAAGATGAGACTCGTCCGGGTGCTGATTTTCCTCACATTTCTTTACAGTGTAGAAACATACTCAAAGTCAGCGAAACGAAACGAATAGACGCCCTCGAAATGTGATGCTGGAGGAAAATGGTCAGGATTTCATGGACAGCCAGGTGCACAAATATATCAAATCTGGAAGAGAGCTGGGCATCCGCAATAGGCTATTAACTGTTTGCTTACAGCGTATCCTCAGATTATTTGGGCAAATTGCTCGCCAAACCGAGAACTCCAACCTGGAGAAGCTCATGGTCACCGATACGTTGGAGTGACCAAATGAGGCATAGAACTGACAGAGAAAGGATGAAAATAGAGTGATTTGACAGAAATGAATTCCCTGAGGCGGATGTGTGGTAAAACCATGTAAGACCGTAAGTATATGGAGATCCAGAAATAATGCAAGGTTGATGCAAGCGTAATGGATAAGATTAAGAAAAGTTTTTTTTAAATGATACCGCACAAGAATCCCAACTGCTCCCAAACGTCTGGATCCAGTGAGATTATGGCACCCCCAATTGGGGTATGTTTTGAGGCTGAACTTATTGAGGTGGGGAAGGAGATGAGGAAGAAGGAAGGTGAGGAAGAACCTGGCTATTCAGATCTGGTCACCAAACACGGCCTTTCGATAATGCATCATAGTCTTTCACCAGGGCGATACTGTATCTACTACTCTGGAACGTGCAGCAAATATACCTACCATATATTATTTTTAAACGAAAAATTGCGAAATAAGACAATTTCATCAAGAAAAATTTACTTGCGCGCGCCGGGATTTGAACCCGTGACCTCCGGATACGTAGCCAATAATGACAACCGCTCAACCACGCAGATTGTCAAAAGTAAGCTTAGATGATTTAAGCATGTATAACGGACGCACAAAGAAAGGAGCGTATTTACATAATAAAAATTTACATAATTATGAAAGCAGGAATGTAAATAGAAAAAGATTACTGCGTATGAGAAAAACAGAATCACAGAACTGCTCAATGTTATTTCTGAAGAATGAAATGTTTAAAAATAATTGTTATTTTTACTGTAAAACTACAATTTATAAACATAAAATGTAATATGAACTAACTCAATAAATAATAAAAATTAAAATAATAATAACGCATTATTATTTTCTCACGAAATTGTCAGTAAACAATAGCCTCCATCGACTTACTGTAGAGATATTGAAGCCTCGTTAAAACATTAATGTATTTTGAAAAAAACTATATAAAGCTGTTAAAAACGATAGTGTTTTCATTTAACGAGTAACAAATACCCATCTGTGTCTAGATTCTCTCGATTTAATCACTACATCAATACCAACAAGTCCAAGATTTATAACCTTGGGTGGATCGAAGACTTGCTGGCGCAGACGGTTTCAGTTATATGTATAAAAATATATATATGTACAATATAATTAAGAAGGACGCTTAGATGGTTTGGGAATGTAGAGCGAATGAACGAAGATGGAAGAATATATGACGCGAATGTGAATGGAAGAAGAAGCTGGGGACATGGCATGATCAAGTGAGTCAAATTCCCCTTATCAGACACAAGAACTCCACTTTTCTGATAAGATATACACGACCGAGAATACCCTTTAATTTTTTGTAAAATACTTGTAATGCAACTTATAAGAAACAAAAAAAGTTAAAATAATACTTGAGTCGGGCCATGTCAGAAGCCGGTATATCAGAAGAGAATGGATGAATGTGAATGAAGCAAGAAGTGTATGACAAGATCAAGTTATTGGCGGTCCGTACTCCCTGCCTATCCCTGCGAAGAAACGGTGTGATGATTAGTTAGGTAATTTCTCTGGAATTTTAATTTATGAATACGCATGTAATATGCAAGCGGTATATCTATTTGAGTATTCAATTTATTTTTTATAACTTATTGAAGTTTGTAAACCTCATTGTAATATTTAATCATCGAAGAAGAGAATATTAACACATCCCAAATGAACCACGAAACCGAAAAAACAACAGAAATTAAAAAGATTTCAGTCGCATCTCGAACCTAGGACCTCTACCTATCCGGGGTAACCGCTTAACCAACTTAGCTAATGAGACCAGTACAATTTACGCCATTTACACCGATATCATACTTCATGTTTAAGATTTATTAATATTATCCTCCATTTTTATGTACAATAAGTCAATAGATGTCTCATATAAATATAAATCGGGTAGGTATATCCGAGAGTCTGTTCCGATTGCAATTGAGTTCTGGATGAAACTTTGCAATCATCATAAGGATAGCAGCCAATAATATGGGATTTATAAAAATGGAGGATAATATTAATAAATCTTGAACATGAAGTATGATGTCGGTGTAAATGGCGTAAATTGAACTGGTCTCATTAGCTAAGTTGGTTTAGCGGTTACCCCGGATAGGTAGAGGTCCTGGGTTCGAGTCCCAGATGCGACTGAAATCTTTTTAATTTCTGTTGTTTTTTCGGTATCGTGGTTCATTTGGGATGTGTTAATATTATCTTCTTCAAATCTATTTGAGTAGATACATACTGTGTTCGATTAAACTTTGGTGAGATATGTTTTTGTGTGTTTAAAAAAAAACACAAACATATCTCTCCACAGCTGTCGGTTGTATAGCGGCTGCTGAATTATCAGTTAATTTATAGATCCCATCCTCATTCAAGGCATGATCTTCTCAGTATTCCGCGCTCTGCACATTTCTCTTGCCTTTTCGTGTACATAAATGAACGTCAGCACCCATAATGAGGCGCGTAGTGAACTAAGTATGTGAGAGAATGTCGGCATTCCGTGCCATCTGCAAACTGCATACAAAAACATGGTATTATTCAATTTACAGTTACGTTTTCTACTTCATTGCTGCGAGTTTTCCGTTTCATTTGATTTGCGTAACTTGTTGCGATATAAAATGACGAAATCCTAGTTTAAGTCGTAATGTTTTTGTTATGTTAGCAGATGCCCCGAGAATATTCTACCCACACCTTTTACTCCTTGGGTCACCTTTCCAAGGCTCAATGCCTAAAATGAGGGCAGATGAAGATTTTTATTTTTAACATATTAAATCTGGAAACCATTAAACATCTTTACGATGCACTAGTTCACTCATTTGGCGCAAACAAAAAGTTATCCAAGGAAGCGAAGCTAGCAGTCCACAATGGAGTGCTGATACCAACCTTGATGTACGGCAGTGAGGCATGGAACTGGCAGAGGAAGGATGAAAGTAGACTGAATGCTGTAGAAATGAGATCTCTGAGACGAATGTGGTAAAACCATGTATGATCGAGTGAAAAATGTTGAGATTCTTAAAGAATGCAAGGCTGATGTAAGCGTAGTGAGCAAGATTAAGAAAGGGACGCTTAGATGGTTTGGGCATGTAGAGCGAATGAACGAAGAAAGTAGTGTAAGGAGAATATATGACGCGAATGTGAATGGAAGAAGAAGCCGGGGACGCCCGAGGAAGACTTGGCACGATCAAGTGAATCAAATACTCGAGTCGGGCCATGTCAGAAGTCGGAATAACAGATGAGAATGTATGAGGCGTTGTATGAATGTGAATGAAGCAAGAAGTGTATGCCAAGATCGAGTTGTTTGGCGGTCCGTCCTCTCTGCCTACCCCTGCGGGGAAACGGCGTCATGGTTAGTTAGTTAGTTAGTTCACTCATCTCATTCACATCAAATAATTGAATTGGGCGAAACTTTCAATCTCTATATATGTAAAACGAATGTTTGTCTGTCCGTCCTCGATTTTCTCGAAAATTATTAGACCGGTTTCGCTGAAAATAGCACAGTTTGTTCTTATTAATGCCGGAAATTTTTGAAAGAAATCTAATATCTAAAACTGTTGCTATAACGTTTTTAAATCAGTATGAAAAACATTTAGCCCGCCATCTTGTACTGAGGTTAGCCCATAGATATACCACTCTGGTTAGCCAAAGATTACATATTCAAAAGAAGAAGGTTCGTTAGGGTAAAATATTTTCATTGGAAAACATAAGTAAGTATCTACTTAAGAACTTTATTATTTATATAAATTTCGAAAAAATATATGCTTGGAATGAAATAAATTTTTCTTATGAATGTTTTTTTGTTTATTTATATATTAATAGTCGTCACAAGACATTACATTAAATCAATTATGGCCACCAAACGACAAGCAATAATTCAAACTTCATAACTTTATTAAAAAAAAAAACGAGCAAAGCCGTAAACATATCAGTTAGTAAATAATGTAAAAGTTCTTTAAATTGCACAAATGTCAATTATCAACATTATGTACCAGAAAATCAAAAACCTACCCCTCCAAACAATTGTTCCTAGAATGTTGTACCTAAGACAGACCTATTTATAGCATTCAATTTCTAAAATTTATTTGCATCCGTCCAAACAACTTCACAAAAATTTCAAATCGTTATATTCAAAGACCTGTAGGACTTTCAGTATCGCCCTGGTGAAGGACCACCGCTCAGAATCGAAGCGTTGTTTGGAATGCCTTTAGACGTGTTTGGATATCTGAATAGCCAGGTACTTCCCCACCTTCCTTTTTTCCCATCTCCTTCCCCTCCCCACTACCTCCAGCCTCATAACATACCCCAATTGGGAATACCATAGTCTCACTAGCCCCACATGGTTGGGAGCAGCTGGGACACTTGTGCGGTACTCAAATAAAATAATTTTTTTGAATAAAAATATGCAAGAATGTAATAATAAAATTAAACTGTGTTTAATGTCAAGTGTGTTTCTTGTTTGCTTTAAAGAATAAATAATTAAATTAGTACCTTAATTTTTTGTTTAAATTTAAAATTTTCACAGGCCGTATTTTTTTGATTACATATTACATTATACTTTTTTGTATTTTTTATATACCTACTGTTATAACATGTATAAAAAACTTTCAATGAAAAACATTCAAATAATGTATAAATATGTTCTCAGACTAATTAATTATAATATTTTCATAAATTATTTGTTAATTCTTTGGTTTTTTGTTAGTCCTCACTAGGGGGTCTTGTGGTGAGGCGGACTGAAGTTATTTGTTCAAGGTTGGCTCAATAACCTGAAAAATAATTAACACAGTTTTTTTAAATGATATATCGGATAGACAGTAAATTTCATTACATATTTATAAATTTACGTAGAATTAATAAATAAATGTAAATGTATCATTGCACTTGAGGTGAACCTTCACAAAACTGCACTATAGAAATGTACTCTTAATATTATTATCATAATTAATATAATTAATATGAAATACTTTGTTTACACTACTGTTTAATATATAGAAATCAATTCATTAATATTTTTTTTTTTTTTTTTAATATATTTATTTCTTGCTAAAGCAATCCCGATGAGTTTCAAAACTCATTTTAGGACGGAAGGAATTTACAATACATAAGTAGAAGATAGTACATACAATTTTACATTGACAGCAAAATATCAAAAATACAAGTTTCACATACAAACAGAAATAATTTTATAAGGCCAAGTTAAATAGAACAACACACAAGAGAAAACATATAAGGGAATAACAAAATATACAAATATGGATTTACTGATTTTCATTTTTAAATATCCTTAAAAAGTATTCCTTTATACCATCATTTTGGGATTTTTTATTTTTCTGGATTGTTTTGTACATATCTGGAAGCGAATTATAAAGTGTGTAGGCAATGTAGTTTAAAGATTTTATTCCATATTTTGTAGTGTGTGTTTGAGGAATGCGGATTTTATTGTTATTTCTAGTATTGTGGTTGTGGATGTCTTGATTGTAAAGTGGCTTGACGTTAGTGTGAGTTGATTGTTGAATAATTTGTAGGATGGTGCTGGTGATTTCATACTTAGGAAGGATCGTGATTGGAAGGATACCGGAAACTGAGTAGATGTCCCTGACATGAGTGTCCCATGGAAGTCCAAAAACATTTCTGAGGGCTCAGTTTTGAACCACCTGCAGATCAGCAATCAATTTCTTCGAGGCAAAGCCCCAGATACAGCAGAGATAGGAAATGTGTGAATGTACATGGCGTAATATACTGCAGTTAGTAACGGAATGGGTAGTAATCCTTAAGTCTATATAGCACACCAGTTATGGGGGTAATTTTCTCCTTTACATGATTTATGTGGAGATCCACGAGGATTGAGAATATAGGCCCAAATATTTTGTTGTCGTTTTCTTTTCGAGGCAGTTGTCGCAATTTTGATATCGAGGCTGGAATTTTTCTTGTTGCCGAATAGTAAATAATGCGTTTTTTTTACGTTAAGGGTCAGTTTATTTATTCTCAACCAGGTTGTGAGATGGGAAACATCGGCATTCATTTCCATTTCGAGTTCCGCTAGGTTTTTTTTGTTATAAAAATTACAGTATCGTCCGCATAAAGTTGAAGAGTTCCTTTAATGCCCCACTTTGTTATGTCATTAACATATATTAGAAATAACAACGGTCCAAGAATTGATCCCTGTGGCACTCCACATGTTATTTCACCCAATTCACTCATTTCTCCACCCAGTTCTACTGCCGAAAAGCGATTTGATAGGTAAGATCTGAAAAGTTCCAGAGGAGTACCAACAATACCCAAATGTTTCAGTTTTCGATCAATACGTTATGGTCCACCGTGTCAAACGCCTTCTTTAGATCAATAAATATTGCCGCTGTAAAATCTCCATGGTCAGTATGTGTTTCTGCAGATTTGATGATATAGAAATCAAAAGAAAGCTGCACATTGAAGTGTTAGATCGTCGTCTGAAGCAAATATTGTTTGAGGTGAGAATTTTGTTTTGTTCAGAGATATTTCAATAGTCTTTCTTTGATGACACATTCAAAAATTTTAAAGGAGAAATAAAGCTGGAGAGTATAGAGATTGGACGATAATTTTGGACATTTTTTTTACATTCTCGTCTTTATGTATAGGAATAATTTTTGCAACTTTTAGTTTTGTCTGGAAGATACCTTTTGACAGAGAGATTTATTATTAAAGAATACGAGGTCATCCATAGTTCCTCCTTGCAGTTTTTGAGAAGGAGAGAGGTTATACCATCGGAACCAGCTGCCGCTTTAGATTTGAGGTTGGATATGATCCGTAAGATTTCTGTTTTATTTGTCCTGATCATGTTAAAAAGATTGTTTTGCTTGAGGTGCCGTGTAGATGGTATTTAAATCAGTTTTTGAAGTTTTCATGACTGATGCTAGACTCTCCCCAACTGAGAGAAAATATGTGTTGAATGCGGTTGCAATCTCCTTTGGTTCTTTTACTTCTTCGTCATTTATGACTAGCAATTTACAAGCTATTGTTGGGTTTCGGGAGCTATTTGATATAATGGAGTTAATTGTTTTCCATGTTCGTTGTGGCTTATTCATGTTTTCATTAAGCAAATTCGTATAATACTTAGTTTTAATATATATTCTATAGTTGGTGACAGTATTACGAGCTTTATTTTTTTCTGTTGTCAGAGGAATACTTCCTTGATTTCGTTTCCAAAGTTTAAATATGCTATTTCGTTTTTTAATCAGCCTATCAAGTTCTGCATCAAACCATGGAGTATTGTTAGGTCTTTTGTCTCCTATATTAGTTTTTAGTTTTGTTTTACACGAATTCATACCATTTTGGAGATAGTCAGCGAAGTTATTATAATTTTTGTTTACATCGTCAGACGAATGGGTAAATTTACAAGTTTTAAGTGTGTTATTTAATTTTTGATAATTTATTTTGTAAGCATTTGATAGGTTTCTTGCGGATCTGTTATTGGGGAGGTTTTTTAGGGAATTTTGTATTTATAATGTTATTAACATAAATTTTCGTAAAGACAAGAATTGTTATTTTATTTTTTATGCCTAGTTATTTTCTTGATTTTATTTTAAAATGTTTTTTTTTAATTTCAAATTTCTTTTACGTTTTTAACTAATTACATCATTACCTACGTTTGCAATTTGCGTATTATTTCGTAATATATATTTTTTTTTTATTATTTATTTACACCAGTCGTTATTTTTTAGTATACTGTGTATCCTAATGAGGGGAGCTTCGCTTCCGAAACATGTTGATATTTATATATTAAACAGTCGTGTAAACAAAGCATTTCATATTAATTTTATTCATAAATCATTGTTTAAAAACTATTAAAACCATTATATACACGCCCTGTGATTGGTTGGCGGGTTCTGATAGAACTTAGACCGCTCCCTCACGGCTCGGTCGACGACGAGCATTAAAGCGGGCAATTTTGCCCGATGTTGTACTGTCTTACTATTAACTGACAAAACTACTTACTTATGACGTCACGCGTACCGTGCCAGATTTCGAGCGTTTTGACGGGTTTATTTAAAAAATATATAACACCTGTGAAATTATTTTAACTATGAAAACAATATTTAGAAAAAAAAACTGCTAATTAAATTAGAATGTGAATATTCAGTAAAAAGGGTTTAAAAAATTTACTGTAGTTCCTCATCCTAAAACACAATATTACTTTAATTAACAATTTTCTCTATATCATAAAAAACCTTGTATATTAAACATTACTCCTTTATACGTTAGACCGGTAACTGAGTGGTCCAGGGCATCGGATCACTACACAAACAATATTTTAATTATGATGGTTGTACGAGTAATTCAAATATTATTACGTTATTCGTAACTCATCGCTGTTTGTCTTTCTTCACATTACTTAATTTTAAAAAGTTCATTATGTTGCATGGTACGATCAATATTATTAGAATGCACGTAAGTGTAATAATAATAATAATTGGATGATTTGTATAGCGCCGTTTTTGTGAAAAATCACCTCAAGGGCGCTGTGTAAATTGGCTTATTGAGGTGTTAGCATTAGCAGTACCTTTGAAGAAAGGGCTTCCCAATGGATAATATATCATAACTAAACAATCAAACTTTGTTCTAACCACTTTTTATTTTTAACTCCGATCGGTTTCCGAACAACCTTTCCATCATCAGGGTCAAATAAATACTAAACAATATTATAAAATTATGACAGAACACACATATTAGGTGTCACAGTGGGGGTGGGGGGCATGAATAGGGATTAGTAAAGAGTGGGGTAAGAGATAGAGATTGAGGGAAGGGTAAAAGGAAACAAATTTAAAATGGGGCTGTAAGGTTTTTTGATTGTTAATAATAGACTTATTATTATTAAGGGATTTCTTAATTTCCAAAGCTTCTAAATTATTTAAGCGTTTACCTTTACTGTGTCGATCATGTCTACAAAGTGGATTAATTTAAGCAGATAAACATATTTCTTTATAAGCAAATATAAATTATTGTACAATACATGCAATCCCAAGCCGAGATTGCACCACAAATCCAATACCTAGCCGAGATTGCACCACAACGGATTTACGGCTTGTTTTTCCGATATAAAATGAGGAACAATCGTTACATTTTAGTTTATATATACCGGAGTGAGTCAATACAAAGTTTGATTGTTTCATTTAATTACAATGGATAATCACAAAGTGATACTTAATACAATAGTATAATATTTCATATGTTTGAACATTGAGTTCTCCGCTGAGAACATAAGAAATATCCAGTAAGTATAATATTTCATATGTTAAAACATTGAGTTCTCTGCTGAGAACATAAGAAATATTTAATAAGTATAATGTTTCATATGTTTGAATATTGAGTTCTCCGCTGATAACATAAGAAATATCCAGTAAGTATAATATTTCAAATGTTTGAATATTGACTTCTCCGCTGAGAACATAAGAAATATCCAGTAAGTGTAATATTTCATATGTTAAAACATTGAGTTCTCCCCTGATAACATAAGAAATATCCAGTAAGTATAATATTTCAAATGTTTGAATATTGACTTCTCCGCTGAGAACATAAGAAATATCCAGTAAGTATAATATTTCAAATGTTTGAATATTGAGTTCTCCCCTGATAACATAAGAAATATCCAGTAAGTATAATATTTCAAATGTTTGAATATTGACTTCTCCGCTGAGAACATAAGAAATATCCAGTAAGTGTAATATTTCATATGTTAAAACATTGAGTTCTCCCCTGATAACATAAGAAATATCCAGTAAGTATAATATTTCAAATGTTTGAATATTGACTTCTCCGCTGAGAACATAAGAAATATCCAGTAAGTATAATATTTCATATGTTAAAACATTGAGTTCTCCCCTGATAACATAAGAAATATCCAGTAAGTATAATATTTCAAATGTTTGAATATTGACTTCTCCGCTGAGAACATAAGAAATATCCAGTAAGTATAATATTTCACATGTTTGAATATTGAGTTCTCCGCTGGGAACATAAGAAATATCCAGTAACTATAATATTCCTTTATGTGGGTACTTTTTGTCTCAGTTGCATGTTTCCATGAAAAGTTTGAACGCGAATGGCTTCAGTTAGTAGATAGCAGTTGGGTACTTTAAATTATAATGGACAACGTTAGTTACTGAAACTCTGCCAGAACATTAAAGTGTTTGTTTTGAATTGCATTTCACAAGCCCTGTCATGAAAAGTTTTCTTTGTTACATTAAAAGTTTGCTTATTTACTTAGCTGAGTTCTCAAAAACAGTTCCATTGTTATTTCATCTGTGAACTGAGTCAGGGCTCCGTACTCAAGCAGAATGTCTATGTCCATATTGGTTAGGGTTCGCAGGCATTCTGTTTAAACAGGTTGGCTTATATTTGTGTTTTTTTTTCTTTCAGCAATTTAAGTTTTTCTGACGCGGGAAATTAATTATTGCTGTATATTTACATTTGTCTTACCCGGAGATTTTCATTGGGTTTATTGAATATCAAGACGATGCGATAACCTGTTTTATCTCTCTAGTTTTTTTTTTTGTGTTTTTACATCGAGGTAGTTTAATTAAATAATGAATGCTAGTCTCTATATATAAAAATGAATGTTTGTTTGTGTGTTTGTCCTACATTTTCTCGAAAGCCATTCAACCAACAGAACCAAAAGAACACAGTTTGTTCTTATTAGTGCCGGGAAGGTTTAGAGAGTAGTAGATGAAATCCAATATGTAAAACTGTTGCTATAACGTTTTAAAATTAGTATGGAAAACACTGAACCCGCCATGTTGTATTGAGGTTAGCCCATAGATATGCCACTCTGGTTAGCCATAGATTACATATTCAAAAGAAAGGTTTTTTTGGGTAGAATATTTTCAAAATTGTAAACACAAGTAGGTACCTACTTCAGAACTTTATTATTTAGATGTTTTGAAGATATTAATGTTTGGAATGAAGTAAAATTTTCAATTGAATTTGTTTTCTTCAATGACGAAAACATATTGAAACATGTGTTAGTCAAAACATGAACCCGAGGAGAGTGGACGCAATAAAAGACATTTGCTATTAATATATAATGAAATAAAAAGGACCTTATTCTCCACCTTTCACAGAGTCTGTACACGTCCGATAACTTAAATTTTAAAGAAACATTATGAAACCTTTACATTGTTTCTTTGAAAGAAAGCTCCAGCATTCGTGTTCTGGATTTACATAAAAATAAACTGGCAACCCTATTCTCTATTCGCGTGGAAACTTAAAGCGTCGTTCAAAGGGGTTCCACTACTTTTGAGAATGTCTAATGTCCATATTCACAGGAAACTATGAAAGGAAATCCAAATGGATGGATAAATATGCATTCATCCTCGACCCATTTTGAAGTACAGCTCAAATATAAGTTTGAATGGAGATCGGGTTCAGTCTCTTGGCGAGGCCATGCTAATTGCGACGGACAACTTTACCTCTTACTAACAGAAGGAAACTTGTTTTAATTCTTAAATTCTATTCGAGAATTTCAAAAGCGATAAACATTACACAGACAGTAGTGTTGAGGCGATGTATTGTACTTTGAGATTTGTAATGTTAATAACACAAATATGTATTTTCTTTGAACACTGACAATATTTAATTGACAACATTTAACAAAAGATAGAAACTCACTACATTCAATGATTTGCGGTACTGCCGAACAATTATTTTTGCATAAAGGAGTGTATTCAAACGAATCTAAATATGAATACAAAAAAAAAGTCATCAATATTCAACATGACAAAATTTGATTTCCTGTCATTACCGTTTCATCCGAGTTTTGGAAATACATGATTTTTGACCAACCTGCGGTGACGGAAATGATCGAGTTCATTATAATAATTTATTGATAGTATTATAAGATCAGACGGTTGATTACATCATTTTAATTTAGAAGGCGAGTATGGGTACCGTCGCTCCGGGAACCATTCATTAGATAACCAACACCTCTGGCATAGGTCACCCCAAGTGGTTCAATACGTTTGGTGACTTGAGAAGCCAGATCGAGTTGAGGGAGACTCTTGACCTCTCCGGCCGGACTCCCAACACACAACCCATTGACTTGCACCGCAGTTGGAGGTATGGATTAGTACCCCCGTCACTCATGGACGCACTGACCCCCAAGATTCCTATCCACCCCTCACACCCTTTTCCTTTCCAGAACTTCCAATCCTCCTTTTCCAGGACAGAACGTCAACATCTTCCAGCGGTGGACAGTAATTAATCAAATCAACGCGATCGATTATTATGCCCACACTCCTAACTAGCAAGAATCTACAGAAACTTATTTGTTAAATTTCTACGTGTCTACGTTAAAAAGACAATGCCAAAAAATATGCGAAAATGAGTGATAAAGAGAGAAAGTCAAAAGTAGAGGTAAAAGTAAGAAAACAAAATTTAAAAAACGAAAAAAAAAAGTTAAAATTTCGATACATAGAGTTCAAGAGGGTATTCTGATAAGAAAGTAACACATCACTAACGAATCGCTTCATGCTTTGATGTGTAATTTTTGTACCTACTTTACAAAAACATATTTTGAACTCCGTGATTAGGCATGTGGATTGTGGGTATTGCATTTATGTCTTTCTGGAGATTGTTATTCCGAACCATTTACCTTGTAGCTTGGCTGATTTGAATCTACGGATTAACATAATTTTATCGACGATATCGCCTTGCTTCGAAAGTGTGAAATAAACAACAAATTTGTATTGAAATATTCAGTTTATTTTCAGATACGATCAACGTACGAATCGAGCGACGTTTCACGATATGATCGACTTCGTATTTTTATCTCATTGAAAGATTGTCATCGACGCTTTGATAAAATATAAGCCTGTAGATATACTATATTACATTTTTGGGTAAAATTTATTGCTTTACCAATACATTGTTAATTCTAATCACTGAGGCCAGAATCAACTTGCCCTAAGTACGATTTCGACTGCTCACGTGACATCCATTTTGGCACCAGGAGAGCTATTCTAGTTCTTTGGAACATTTCTTATCCTTTTCCTTAGGCTTAAAGACTTCTTACTTAACTATGGAATTCTGGAGAGACATAGTAATAAAT
The DNA here is from genome assembly GCA_022606495.2 of Halesus radiatus. Taxonomy (NCBI): domain Eukaryota; kingdom Metazoa; phylum Arthropoda; class Insecta; order Trichoptera; family Limnephilidae; genus Halesus; species Halesus radiatus. The sequence goes on along the minus strand of JAHDVE020007538.1, from coordinate 41,387 downwards.
CCTAAGCAGATTGTTAAGAAATTATTTGAAAACACTAATTGATGAAAGTGACACAAGGTTTTGAACAAAAACTTTTAAAAATAGTTACATTATATTATAATGCATTTTAAGCGATTTTTATTTAATTTTTAAATATCATAAATACGCTTTTAACAAAGAATTTTGTAAAAAGGTACCTACCTCGATTCCTCGGACTCGGTCCTTCGTTCCTTTCGATCCACCCGAGTCCGCCGTTCCGCCGAAATCCGGTGGAACGACAGGAGTCATCGTTCCGCTGTTTCTATGGTGTCTCTGATTCGGGAATGAAAAAAGTATATATTGCACCATTGAATAGAGTCGTTTTTCGTTTCTAACTCAAATCCAAAACAAATTCCTTGAGTGTGAGTCCGGAACGAGTTAATCTGGATTGGATTCATTGAATTCGGCTCGGCCGGAAAAACTATCCTCTATTTGTTGTGCATTGTTTTGTTTACCGTGCCAAAAATTTCAACATCTATGTAATGTTTAATAATGTTTACTAACTAATGGTGTTTAAAGTAAAGAAAAACGTACTTGGTAAGTAACTTAATATTGGATTTCCCCCTTGTTAAAACTACGCAAATATTGATATTTTTAATAAATGTCAATCGCTTAATGACAGCTGACAGCTGTTATTCGAGAGAACCGGAACCGCAGTTAAGCAAGATGTCTTTAAGAGGAACGGCTGCGCGGCCTGTTTCATACAAAACTTAATTTTGGATTTGAGGCCAAAATACCAACCCAAAGTGAATGATATATTTTTTTTTTAATTAAAGGTTTAGTAAATATCTGGTACGGATTAGACGTACTCATTTTTGTTTTAAATTATTAAAATGGAGGCCATTGAAGAAATCAATTTTTCGTGATTTTAGAGGCAACTTTGAAAATTATTTTGCTGAAAAAAACTGTCCTATTTACTATGTAAATATGAATACATAAAATAAAATAAAAAATGTTTGACGGGTCAATATTTTAAATTATGTACCGCAAATTTCTGTTCCAACGTAAATTGGTCGCTTTTAATTTAAATATAAGTCCATCATAATGCTCACCCCGTCCACTATATTTCCATAGTGGACGGGGTGATTTTTTTTTTAATCATCAGTTAGTAACCAAATAATAATAATAATAATATTTTGTAATTAGTTTTTTTTTTAATAATACTACTTCTAATCCGTACTAGACATTTGCTATACCTTTTTATTAAAACAAATACCACTAGGTTTATTTGAATATTTTGGCCTCAAATCCAAACTTCAGTTTTCTATGAAACAGCCCGCGCAGCCGTTCCTCCTTAGCCTAAGAACAAGGATAAGAATTTTTCCTTGGGGTTAAAGACATTTTGCTTAATTGCGTTTCCGATTACATTTCAATGACAATACATTTCTAAAGGAGTCTGTGATTTAATTATCAAAGTATTATTAAAAATCATAAGTGTGTCACACGTGTAGTTGATTATTACTTACTTTACATGTGCACTTTATTATAATTTTTAGAATTCACTTTTATTTGACAATTCGGGCTACTGCCCAAGTGTGGAAGAAATTAATGAGATATTTTTAACAGCGCAGAAAGAAAGTATTACAGATGAAAATGAAATTCGGCATAGTAATGATAATATGGATTTGCACTTACAATTTACAGGAAGAAACGAATTGCAACTTGAAACAAATCATTAAAAAAATAAAATTTAAATCCTTCATGATGGCATTACTGGGAATATTATACAAGATTCTCAGCCTATTATTGGAGATCTCTTTATGAGCATTATTAATGCATTATTTAGACCAGGAGTCTTTCCCCAATCATGAAGAAGTCGACCGTAATACTAATTCCCAATATAAAAAACAATTATGATAAAATATTACATAGATATGAAGTAGGTTGGATGCTTTTGGAGGCAAAACAGTTATCAAGCGTAAAACAAACATCTTTATAAAATTGAGACAAAATAAGAATGATATCCCAGCTGTTCGGAGCCAGTGGGACTATGGCATTCCCAATTGGTGTGTAGAAGCACGCATTTATAAATGTGTTGAAACAAAGCCCCCTTGCACTTAGTAACCTATGTTTTCTCTCAAAGTTAAAACATCGAAAGAATTCCTCTCATGTCGCGCTGTGTGGAGTGTATATTGAACACTGTGCAGTGTACAGTGCATTCCTGGCCCAACCCGCCTGTCCATACCCAGCCCGTAGTGCCATAGTGTCGTATGCCTTATCTTGTCACCCCGGCCGCCTTATCTCACGTGGAATACCAAGTAACAACGGAGGTTTCGTGTTGGCGAGGACGTGACGCCATTTCCATGGCGACCGGCGAATTTCCCAGCCAATACCCGACACCTATCCCATAATGTCGGTAAAGTACGGTATGCCGGACGCTTTGCATACGGCTCGTGAAGCCATATATCATGTTGGGCTCCAGTGGCGGCTCGTGACGTTTGAGTGAGCTAGAGTGCTAAGATTGAAAAATACGACGTTATTGACGTTAAAGCCGAAAATAATATTTATTTTTTTTCAAAATTTCAACTTTTTGTATGAAGATTTAGATGGTAGGTGGGGCAGTGACAAAAAATAAAATGGAAAAAAAAGTGATAAGAGTGGAGGATAAAACACACCTAACCTATAATTTTATCCAGTTGCCATCATTTTAGAGTGACCTGTGAACGGTTTTATTGCTGTTTTACCATGATACAAATATGTAAAATAACTAATTGAATAACCATCACATCATTAAACGTGATGATTTCATGTACTTGGGGTAGGCAGAGAGGAAACACTTTATTTTGGTACAGATTCTTTACTTCTTTCTTATGAGTACGTCGTCTCAAACACATTATCCTGTTATACAGGCTAATGACATATCTCCATTGAAGAGTTTATTCGATCGTCCGGCATATATCGGATGTACGAATTATCCAAAACAATAAACGACAAATTTAAGTGTTTTGTAGGGTAAGCAGAGTAGGCGCTCTACAAGAAACATTTCCTCGTCTGATAATTTGAGTTCATATCAAGAAATATGGTTTATTTCATTTTGCCTTCCGGGAAGGGCAATTCTAATTCATTATTAATTTATTATTTTTATAAACAATAATTATTAATCTAAAACACTCATCCAAATTGAAAAAACCTTCCGAGCAAAGATAAATGTCGCCGGCAGGACTCGAACCCGCACCCTTCTAATATCCGGTCAGATGCTCTACCGTTGAGCTACGTCGGCTTATCGCAAACCCGCCAATTTAATCAATATATTCTAGTGTTCCATTCAATAATTACTGTTTTTATTATATCTTCACCTGTAAACAACCAACTTTATTAATATGAGAGAGGCTTGTAACGGCTAAATCCCTCAAATAGATAAAATTTAAATTGGCGGGTTTGCGATAAGCCGACGTAGCTCAACGGTAGAGCATCTGACCGGATATTAGAAGGGTGCGGGTTCGAGTCCTGCCGGCGACATTTATCTTTGCTCGGAAGGTTTTTTCAATTTGGATGAGTGTTTTAGATTAATAATTATTGTTTATAAAAATAATAATTGTTACCCTTTGCGCTATGCACAAAAATCTTGTCTTAAGTTTTTTAAGAACTTTAGTTTATCAATTAATAAATATTTGACAAGTCAAAGCAATTTTCACCAATAAAATGTAGACATAATTTGTCTCGACGCCATCTATTTGAGGGATTTAGCCGTTACAAGCCTCTCTCATAGTAATAAAGTTGGTTGTTTACAGGTGAAAATATAATAAAAAACAGTAATTATTGAATGGAACACTAGTATATATTGATTAACTTGGCGGGTTTGCGATAAGCCGACGTAGCTCAACGGTGGAGCATCTAACCGGACATTAGAAGGGTGCGGGTTCGAGTCCTGCCGGCGACATTTATCTTTGCTCGGAAGGTTTTTCCAATTTGGATGAGTGTTTTAGATTAATAATTATTGTTTATAAAAATAATAATTGTTACCCTTTGCGCTATGCACAAAAATCTTGTCTTAAGTTTTTAAGAACTTTACTTTATCAATTAATCATTATTAATTTATCCATACTGAAAGGTCTTAAAAAATATCAGTATGCCAAGCCTGGCAACCCCCATAAATGCGTATAGATTAAATTCGTATGAGTATATTTTCTCGAATTTCATTTACAATTTATTTTTTTAATCGTTAAATATTAAAAAATAAATTAATTATTAACAACTCTCAAAATGAAACATGAAACCGAAAAAATACCTTGCGCTGATAACTGGTGGAGGTAGCTGTAGCTCTGTATAGAGGATTAGAGCGGTCCCGGATAAACCACGAGGACCTGGGTTCGAGTCCAAATTGCTACTATCTATTTCTTTTCTGTGTCTTTTCGATTTCATATTTCATTATGAAAGTTTGTTAATATTATCTTAAAATATTTTACAATGATGTTTATAAGCCTCAATAAGGTATTCCAAAAATTAATGTTTATTGTTTTCATTAAAATCAAACCCCCGACCATCCTAACCAAAGTCAATCGCTTTGAGTATTACGCTACAGAGGCCAAAGACGATAAATATTTATTTATTTAATCGTAAGAAACAAACAGCTTTTAATACAGATTTATATACGAAGGAAGTTTAACAACAGGTAAGACAACAATGTTTCTTATGCTACCAGTGGTTTATGAACAGATGTTTTATTAGAAAAAAAAGAAGGAAGCGGGAGAGGAAGAGGAAGATAGGATTGGGACAGGAGAGGCTGTCTATACATTTTATACTCGTGCATCAAAGGTCGTACGTATTACTTCGGTTCGATATTTTGAAAGGATATTGTGAAGAATGTTGATAATGTGAAATTGTGCGTTATATTGCGCACAAATACGGGGAATTGGAGAATTTATCCTAAGATTGATCCTGCATGCGGGCAAATCAATTTGTCGGGTATGTGAATGTTTATAAAGTGAATGAGCTCTGGCGAGTCCAGGCTATCATTTATAATTTTAAATAACAAGATTTGACCAAATATTAAGCATCGCGTTTGAAATATATGACCAAGAAGTGAGCAATAATATAATGCATAATGTAGGTAGTAGGTATAGATTTCCGTTTCGGTAACCTTGTCTGAAAAATTTGAGTTTTAAGCAACAAGCTCCCGTTAGACAAATTACAAGAAAGTATTTTTTCGGGACTTTTTGCATTTCATTATTTATTTTTTGTAAAATGTAAATAAAAAAATATGAACCGGCAGGTGGAATACAAAAGATCGAATCAAATTAATAGACTCATTACGTTGACTTCTTCGGAAATCGAACTTGCGACCTCATTAGCGGTAAGCAAGTGCCGACGGGGTAGTCTTATTCTGAATTAATTAATTAGTGATACACTCGTAACGGATACGACCGTACCCACAGTTTTATTTTAAATCATTAATTCCACCAAACTAAAAATCATAGCATTTACATAATGATAAAGGTACGAAAAAATCACTAAACCCTAAGAAGATTTGGCGTTTACCAATTAATTGAGATATTAATTAATGTATTAAAAATTACTTTGTAATCACCACTTCAATCAGGAATATACAGAATACTTTAATCTTTGTATTCTATATATTCCTAATGATTTAAGGATCGCTTTGAAACATGTTGAAATATATATTAATAAAGTTGTTATTACATAGTAATTTTTATTTCGTTTATTAATAATGACGTCACAAAGTGAATTCCAATCTTTTGAATTAATTATAATTAGGATATTCATTATTATTAATATTCTCACTGTCTAATAATGGCTTAGAAACTAAAAGAAGTTATATTTGCGAGAATGCCATTAGTAATGTCTTTCTTATTTATTAGCAATTCATTATATCAATTCTTTAGGGTTAATAAATCAATTTATTAATTTATTTATTAATTTTTATTTATTTACAGACAATTTTTATAAAATAAGCAATTCATATATAGAATGATGTGTATGTACTGTAATTTATTAATGTAAAATAAAGTATCGAGAATGCCTCACTAGGAGAACCTGTACTGAGGTGTTCTGGTATTTATGATATAGTATTATTGTGAAATGGTTATACAAATCGACGGCCTCCATGGTCGAGTGGTAAGGCTCTCGACTATGAATCCAAAGGTCGCGGGTTCAAATCCCGGCGTGCGCATTAAATTTTATTTAATTAATTTGTGTTGTTTCACAATTAATTCATTAAAAAATAATATATAGTGTATTTGCGCACGTTCCAGGGTGGAAGATACTCTCAGTATCGCTTTGGTGAAAGACCACCATTCAGAATTGAAACGTTGCTTGAAATAACTTTTAGCCATGTTTGGTGACCAGATCTGAATAGCCAGGTATTCCTCACCTTCCTCTTCCCTTCTCCTCCCCCTCCCCAATACCTTCAGCCACACAAAATTCCTCAATCGGGGGTGCAATAGTCTCACTGGCTCCAGACGGTTGGGAGCAGTTGGAACTCTTGTGCGGTATTCATATAAAAAATAATGTTTATGAATATTATAAAAAAAATGTATAAAAGACAAAAATGCAAATTAATTATTTACATTTAATGTAAATGTTGTAATGTTTGATTTGGTGTAATTAAGTTATAGAAAAAATCTGTTCCTTTTGATTTTATCCAGATCGAGACATTAAGTTTTTTTAAAATGTGTTGGTGTATTCTCTCTTATTTATTTTAAAGATATAGGCACGTGATTATATATTTTAATAGCATAGTATTTGAAATGTATTTGAACGTGGGTGGTATATTTATTGAAGATCTTGTTAAAATGATTGATTGAGATAGTAGGGGATATGAAGGATTTGAAGAGATGGAGGATATTGTCATAACGTCTAAGAGCTTGTTAATTTCAGCAGAATCTGTAAAATGTGAAACTTGAAGAATAATTTAAATATTGTCTTTTGTGCTTAAACTAGTGACATCTAGATAATATAATAAGTTTTATTTTTCGTAATAAATGTCTGTTTTTTTATTGTATGCAATTTTTACATTGAAATTCTATGGATAGTTTATTAATATTTTGTTGTTTGTTAATAATTTCCATTATTAAGACATCTCAAACAAACACAAAAAAAACTCGTGGGGCATAAATCACAACGCCCTATAAAAACATCTATGAAAGCAATCACTTTGTGCCTTGACATTAAACATAAATGCAAATTTTCTTTATTTAAAACCAATTTATTGAATTTATTCATATGTTGACCGGTTTCGGTTAATCTTGCAAGAGAAATTGAGAAATTGAGAAGCATGCACGAACTTCGCTTCACAAACACTTAACGCGCACGGTTATCCAACGTGAAGATTCACGTTGGATAACCGTGATAATAGATATTATAATATGTTTATAGATATTATAATATTTTTTTACAGAATAATCGTAAAATCCTTATTATTGTAATGAACATGTTATTTTTATTAATTAAAATATATCCATCTGATGATGTCATTATTAAGTTTTGCAAGTATTTTAGTTTATCTTATAATTGTGACAGCTGTTTCGGCCTTCAAAGCCATTATCAAACTGTGATGAGGCCAAATGGAGACGACTTATTTACATCATGTTACCTTATTTTTATTTGTATGTATATTATATTTTAAAATTAAGGCAGTCCAACGGTTAATATTCCAACGAAATCACGCGCTCCTTATGCAGGTGGTGACAGGTTGAAATTCCCGCTGAACATCGGCCGCATGTTTCGATTTACGCAAAATACATAATTATTAAATTGTTTTACGTTCATATTCTAAAAAACTTAATTTACCACAATGAACAATACGACAATATCGGAAAAGGGGTTCGTTAGTAGGAGAGTTTGCGCTTTAAACATTTTTATAATGTCTGATACTCTAGGCTTTTAAAAAACCCGGTAAAAAAATTCCCGGTTAAATGAAAGGACAAGGTGTGTTCTACTTGCACTATTTAATTAAATGATCTATGATATTTCTAGGTCATCAAATTCTCAAACCAAAAACGCATGATTTTGTATTACTTCCCACCGATTTACCGATTTACTTAGAAAATCAATTAATTATTTTTGTGTTTAATTAGTAGAACTCCATTTAATTCTTTAAAAATTTAATGTAAATCAAATTTAATAATGTTATTATTAATTTCTGCAAGTATTTGTAGTTGTTATTATTGTGACAGCTGTTTCGGCGTTTAAGGCCATTTTCAAACTGTAGTTAATCCACATTGCGACGACTTATTTATACGATTTAATTTATCCCCACTCCTTTAAAATTTGGATAGATGGGTAATGATTCATTATCGGTAAAACCGATTTAGTTAGAAAGCAATTAAAATTCTGAATTCTGTAAGGTTTGCACATTTATAATGTGTTTTTATTCGTATTTAACTGACAATGTTTTCTTAACTGATTATTTAAATATGTTGTATTGTTTTGATAATGTGAACATACTGAACAGCGGTGAGTATATAATTTGCCTTACTTTATTAATTAATGTTATATTAGGGTCGTTAGTTTGTTTGTTAATTTCTAATTGTTCAAGTAAATTTAATCTTAGGCCCTTTCTTTCTATATGCAACGGTTTAGGTTTGTTGTTGTCAAGCGGGACGTAATTATTTACTAAAAGATGTTCTGCTAATTTTGAAGAAGTGCTTTTATTTTTATAACATCTTATATGTTCTTTGAATCTAGTTAAATAAGTCGTCGCAATGTGGATTAACCACAGTTTTAAAATGGCCTTAAACGCCGAAACAGCTGTCACAATAATAACAACTAAAAATACTTGAAGAACTTAATAATAACATTGTTAAATTTGATTTACGTTAAATTTTAAAAAAATAGAAAATCAATATCAATGAATAAAAATCTTTTTCCCCAATTTAGTAATTATCTAATGATCATAATAATAACAAAACTAAAATAGTTGTAGAACCTAATGGTAACATTATCCTCGATTAAAAATCGTAATATTAAATAAGAATATTCTGACCAAATTTGTATCAACAATAGTTAAATAGTCTTCCCATGCATGAAATCGTCAAAACGACTTCACACATCAACACATAAAAAACATTGGACAACAGTACAGTTTTTTGAGAATGAAAAGCACGACCTTTAAATCTGCTGAACATATACTGTAGCCAATCTTGCAATTCAAATAAGAAAATAAAACATTTAAACACGAGGTACATAATATTGCGTGTAGATCGGGACCTAAACTTGATGCAAAAATAGATCTTGTCTGTAAAGGTCTTGGTACACTGAATACAGAGAATTTACTGCAAAGGCCGCACCACATTTCACCGCCTACTTTATTGCCAATTACCGGGACAGCTTTCAAAATGCTTGCCATAAAAATGTCTCTCCTCCGCACTAGAGCCAAATGTGACACAATCGAGATTTTCAAGTATTTTTCATATGATGGCTTTCTACTCTAGTCATGGATGTGATGACAGGAGAAAACGAATGATATAATTCAACAGTTCCCAACCGTCGATTGCGAAGCAAAATTTGATAGATCGATCGATTATGAATTTTTAAAATAATAACGATTTATTAGTTTTAATTTTACAACCATCTATGAAAAAACAAATCATGGACGTAAAAGTAGTTAGTTTTGTTAGATTCGCACTTATCTATTAGTGAAGCAGTTGAATTGTCAAATTAAGGGACTCTTGTGATAATTTTTATCAAATAACGTTAATTTTTTTTTAAAGGAGATATGCAAATTATGGTTGAAGACATAAAAAAGCCGAATTAATGTAAATGAAGATGTAGATTTTTGTGTGCTTCTTTACTTCCTCAAATTTATAAAAAAATACGAATATATTAATATAATATTTTGCCTATCTATCCTGAAGCTCCTTCCAAACTCGACCCACAATTCTCAATTCTACTGTCATTGGACAACACACAGTGTTTTATGCAATTGTAATTTTTACCTTAATCGGGTGACAATATCGGATGCTGAATTAAACAAACTTATAGAAGAAGAAATGCGCTTCTATTCAAACCGAAAAAAAGTCATTGTCTTACTTCTGGTTCATAAGATATAAAGATTTTAAAGAAAATTTTATTTTGTTTTTATATTGTTTTATTTATAACCACTATGTGCTTTCTCGTCGATCTAAAAGCCGACAATAGACTTAGCTGGACCTAGGTAATATATCACCATGGAAATGCGGTAACCACGCAACTTTCCTAATTGACTCTAGGTATATCTAGTAATTTTTAAAGGAAACAATGCCGACTCAACGCAATGTGACGAATTCCAAAAATTATACTAGCTTATGGAGAGCACTATTTAATGTAATCCCTTTGCCTATGATATTCAATAAAGATGGGGTCAATAATCAGAAGATTTGATTTTATTTTTCATCATTGCTATTGATTGCTATTGACTGCTATTCATATCAAAATATTAACCATATCTCAAAATTTGATCGATGAAAATTATGAGTCCCTTAATAAGGACTTTGCATCGAAGAATCTGAATCACAAAAAAAATTCAAACACAATGTAAAAAATTGGATTAAAAGTAATGATAGGGCATTCACCGGTGCACTCACCCAAATTCCAAATTATTGTTTTAACCATTTACGGAACATATCTTAATATAAGTGTGTATTCATAGTTCTTATAAAATAGTATGCAAAATTACTGTCTCAACACAGGCTAGCCTAGTGAGGCGGGTTATGTGATACTTCAAGTTATAACTGTGCATTTCTGTTATTACATATTACCTACTGTTAGTATATTATTTTCTAGTTTTCTTTTTATATATCTACTTTATAAACCACTGTACACTTTATTATACATGTATTTTAATTATAGTTAAGCTTAATTACAACAAAAAATTATTATTATTATTACATATATGCAAACAAAAAGTTGTCTAAAGAAGCGAAGCTAGCAGTCCACAATGGAGTGCTGATACCAACCCTGATGTATGGCAGTGAGGCATGGAACTGGCAGAGGAAGGATGAAAGTAGACTGAACGCTGTAGAAATGAGATCTCTGAGACGAATGTGTGGTAAAACCATGTATGATCGTGTGAAAAATGTTGAGATTCGTAAAGAATGCAAGGCTGATGTAAGCGTAGTGAGCAAGATTAAGAAAGGGACGCTTAGATGGTTTGGGCATGTAGAGCGAATGAATGAAGAAAGGAGTAAAAGGAGAATATATGACGCGAATGTGAATGAAGAAGGTATCGCACGATCAAGTGAATTAAATACTTGAGTCGGGCCATGTCAGAAGTCGGAATAACAAAAGAGAATGTATGAGACGTTGTATGAAAGTGATGAAGCAAGAAGTGTATGCCAAGATCGAGTTGTTTGGCGGCCCGTCCTTTCTGCCTACCCCTTCGGGGAAACGGCGTGATGGTTAGTTAGTTAGTTAATTTTATTTTATTACTATATTATCCGAAAAGCAGTGACGACGAATTTAATTAAAGTCGAGTGATGATAGTGAGATAGTTACCAAAACCGAAAAAAATATTTATTCGAGTGTCAGTTATGAAAATTTTTCCAAAATCTGCCTGAACTCAATTATGTATCGGGGGGCGATGACAATACTGACTTTTTACCAACTGCGTCCGGTGACAGTGGAATACAACCTCCTCAAAACAATGAAGCCAACGCTAATAAGCGGAGAGATATAATAAGAAATGACAACATTCCTAATGGATTCCGTTTTCTCTGGGTGACAAAGTAATTGGACCTCAAGTTTCATCTGAATGTGTAGAACCTGTTCAGTTTTTAATTATTTTTAGGGAATATTTAGTCATCAACATAGTCAGAGAGACAAATAACTATGCAGATGATAAAATTAGAAGCGTGACGCTTTCCCCACGATCCCTATGGAGGAGCTGGGTAGATATAACTGTAGTTTAAATTTTTGTGAATTATTCTCAACATGGGTTTATATGATAATGCAGAAATGCAAGAGTACTGGTCCAAATATTTCTATAGTAGCCTGCACGGTAAAGAGCAAATAATTCCGAGTGCAAATGGTTAAAATGAATGTTTTTAACACGGAGGAACTTAAAAATTAAATACACATACACGTACAAGATTCTTATTAGTAGACAATCCGCATGCAAAATAAAATAAAAAGTATCTACCAACCTCAAAAATGTTGGAAACCCTTGAGACAATCTAATTTAACATTTGAAAAATATGGAACAATGATTTCTTTCTATTTTTAATTGTTTAATGGATAATTTAAGCCTCGTGATGGAAATGACTTGAGCTGAAATTAGTTGGGTTTACATGGAAAATCGAATGAAATTGAAAATTGATAGAAAAAGCTGATCAAAAAGAAAAGCAGATTTCTGCTTTATAAGTATTTGATTCTTCTCGGCAATGCGGTATTTTTACGTTTGTATTTTTACTGTAATAGCTAATGGTTTATATCACGACCTCATTGCCAAAGGTCGGAGGTTGAAATCCCGTAATTGACAGCTTTAAGTTTCTGTATTTCAATACAACTCAGGAAGGTTATGGATTTTTTTATGAGCTTAGCACAAATCCGTCTATGGGCCGTAAGCATAGATATCAATAATATAACACGATTTGTCTGTGATTTAGAGGAACGTGTTTCTTTTTTGGGTTTTATTTACGGGATGGTTTTTGATAAAGTCATCCACACCAATCAGCACGGTTCCATATGTGAAGAACCTAATTGTTAATAGTGTTTGTTTTGCTAGAATCAGTGCATTATTCGTGAAATTAAGACGAACTTATTTTTGAAAACAAATTATGTTCTCAAATTGAAACTTTGAAAATTCCTCTTTCTATTCTTGAAATTATGACGAACTTTAACACTCCCTCTTTAAATTACTTTAGATTAACATTTAGCATTTATCATTGAATATTATCGAAGTTGATACCGATAAAAGTGGCCAATTTACGAATTAACGTAAATTTTAGCGAGATGAATAACTATTTTGTATGCAAATATTTACGAAAATGTTTAATTTGACGAAAGAGATTTGTCACTACTAGCTGCTAGTAATAGTACCAATTTACGGCTTAGCATGGCTTAATTAGGAAGCTTAAATTTTACCAATGATTTACGTACTTAGCAAGGATAAGGACTGACTAATATACCGGCCCTAAATGAGTTTCGTCGAATAACAAAGTCTCGCTTTTAAAAGACAATTTAGGTGTAGTAATAAAAATAATTTGAACCGTCGTCTAAGGCCTCCTCTTTTTGGGAAACATCGCATGCCTCGTGAAGGTGCTTATTAATAAAAGCTCCCTGAAGAGTTGAGTAAATGTTATAGTATTTCTATTTTTGACATTGATAATACATGGTGGAATTCCATTATAATGATATAATAACACACATATAAAACTTATTTCCACTTTTATTTTATTTCACCGCGACCGTTTTCAGCTTGTTAAAGCCATCTTCAGACTGGTAAAAGTTAATCTTAAACCACGGTTTATATACACAACATGTGGGGGGGAGGGCTGGGGAGATAATACAAGGGATTTATTCTATTACATGGGTTTTCTTTATTTTTGTCATTAAGTCGTCTTTGGCTGCCGACTTTCTAATTATGTTGGTTATTCCCAGTAAGCTTATTACCTCTGGTTTGTAGTTTACTTTAATATTGTGTGGGGAATACCTTACAAGTAATGTGAATAATTAACATCAATTCTTAATTATAATAATATGATAATAACAAAGCATTTGTATAGCGCAGTTTTGTGTTGTTTCACTTCAAGTGCGCTTTACTATAAATAAACGTAAAAATGATTAAATAACTCCATTCGGTGGTATCCTACAGTGCTACTTTTACATTATATTTGTACATTCTTAATTAGTCTAATTAATTATTAACATCAATTCTTAATTAGGCTAATTAAGAATTGATGTTAATAATTCACATTACTTGTAAGGTATTCCCCAAACAATATCAAAGTAAACTACAAACCAGAGGTAATAAGCTTACTGGGAATAACCAACATAATTAGAAAGTCGGCAGTCAAAGACGACTTAATGACAAATATAAAGAAAACCCATGTAATAGAATAAATCCCTTTTAGTCTCGTCCCACCCCTCCTCCCCCACATGTTGTGTATATAAACCGTAGTTTAAGATTAACTTTTACCAGTCTGAAGATGGCTTTAACGAGCTGAAACCGATCACGGTGAAATAAAATAAAAGTGGAAATAAGTTTTATGTGTGTTATTATATCATTAAAATGTTATAATGTTCATTGTAATAAGGTATTTTGCGATTGTTGAAATAATAAAAAAAGATAGAGATCATAAATTAAACCACTTAGACGTTTGCAAAATATGTTGCAATGACTGTCCTTCGTTCTATTTAGCTAAGATATGCCGTAATGTTAACATTGTTGTCACGGAACACGGTGTTTAAATCACCATAATTTTTCCAATCATTTTATTTCAATCGATCATATTTTTAATAAACGTACTAAAAGGGGTTAAAATTCTTCACCATAATAATAAAAGCAAAAAATTAGATAATTTAGAAGCACTTGAAATCAGAAAATCCCTAAATATAAATTCTAATATATTGAATAACCAAGTAAATTTATCTTGTAGTCCTATTCTAGATATTTTTCCAGTGAAACTGTTCCTCCCATAAAACCCCAAATTACTCCTTCCTCCCAAGTTGCATCCCACATCACACACCTAAAACTGTATGTATGGCTGTCATTATTGTGTATCTTATGTTAGTTTTAATATTGTCCCTACGAAGGAAGGGCAGTTCCGAAACCAGTCGATCAATGTATTAAATTAAAGTGGTTTTAAACAAATGTATGTGTTTATAAAATGTTTATTTTTTTATTAAAAACCGATGTAACTTTTTTCCACTCATTTATTTTCGACCGGACCGGTTTCACCCTATCACCGACATCGTCAGACTGGCACACTTAAAACTAAATCTATGGTATATATAGCATCGATGTCAGGAGTGAGTCCCATTGCTTTCTAAGATTGTTTTTATTTATGACATGAAATTTGTTTTATTAATGGCGGTACTGCTTTACAATTATACTACTTCTGAAAGACGGATTATATTGTGTTTGTTTACTGATTCTATGGATTTAATAAATATATTATATAATGTCGTTCGTTTCAGCTTTTATTTAAACAGATGGTTATTTCTGGTTTTGTTTTATTGCTGTGATTTCCGTCTTGCATGCTAAAATGAATTTGGTAGCAGTTTTTGTCCTGTGGTTACATGGACTACGGGTAACCGGGTTATATGTGTTTATATTTTTATTAATATAATAAATAATTATTTTGAGATAGCACAGCTGTCCATACGATTTATTTAGATCTTCATTTGAATCGTGGATTGGCCGGTACTTGTACAATAATTGTTTCGCTGGTGAGAAGGGTCGTTAAAACATTGAATTTAATTATAATTTTACAGCATATCCACTGCAGTTAGTACCATAGCGCTGTATTGGGTGAGCCGTGAAAGCGATCTTGTTTCTTTTTATGGAGCTCCGGTGACGGCAATATCTGTTGGAGTGATAGGCCCTGCCGATCCCGTAAAGGCATAATGATGAGCCACTCGACGGATGTGGTGATACTGACAGTAGTCGTTGTCAACGTTGTAATGAGGGGCGTTGTTTTTAGGAACAGGCAAAGAGGAATGGAAGAAGCCATTAAGGCGAGCACCCAAATAAGGCGCTAAATGTCACTTCGCAGGTTGCCAACGCGATCAAAACAACTGGTTTACAATTAGAAAAGGTGTTAATAAGGCAATTAAATATTATTATTAGTCAATTATTGTTTTTTAAATAACTATCTCTTAAATTTATTTTCACATGATTTGGTAACAAAGCTCTACTCTGAACCACTATTTTCGGTTCCTTTTGTAGGTTTTTAATAGCAACAACTAGAGCCTCATGTTAATTGAATTTCCTCTGTTCACCGTTCCATCAATGTCCTTATCAGCCTTCTTGTCTCTTGCGAACGTACATACTTCGTACTCAAACTTGCTCATCTCATTATGAACAATACTGCGAAATCGTCCCGTATTTACATCATCTTCTGTTTTTGGCAAGAACCATTTCCCGTTCCAAAGATCACGAGGGTTCAGACAGGTCATAAGACGCTCTCCGCTTCATTAGTATGTGATAAGCACATCATTTTATCCATATAATAATCCACCCACCTACCAGTGGCGGTAGGTGACTTTTTGTAGAAGGGATGCTTGACAATCAGTGTATACCTACTATCAAATTTAATATTCAAATCTATAAACTAGCCCACGAACAAGGTGCAATTACTGATAAAAAGGGTCTGTCTATTTAGCTATATAAATCATTAAAGTTCCGCAACAAATCCAAAATATCTTAAACGTCGTAGCTTAAAGGTACCTGACTACCGCGGAGAAACGGCATGATGTTTAGTTAGTTAGTTAACCTCACAGCATTAGAATTTAACTTATTTTTTAACTAAATCGGTTTTACCGGTAATAAATAATTATTTTCAACACCGTCCAAATTAGAATGGGGTGGGAGTAAATAAAAATATATAAATAAGTCGTCACAATGTGGATTAACCGCAGTTTGAAAATAACCTTGAACCCCGAAACAGCTGTCACAATAATAAAAACTAAAATACTTAACTTAATACATTAATTTTTTTAAAAAGAAACGTATTAATATTGTTTCAATTAGTTTAAAATTTAAAATTGATTTTTGTTGAAGTGGGTATGTATCAAACGGCCATATATAGGCAAGCCGATGTGAACAGATAAGACGTAAACAAAATACACGCAAGTTAAAACTTGTCTGAAACCTGTTAAACTTGATCAAAACAACACGTCTCAGTTGAACGACCTCTGAAACAAACAAAATCGTCATAACAAAATAGGTACAAGTTACAACATGTGCAAATACTTCTCCGTATACCCAACATACAGCCTATAAAAACCCATACCCACGGTACGCTCGTTCATTCCCGCCAGCGGCCCTGCCCATGCAACATCTGAGCCGAGACGCTCCTCCACCGTGAAAATCGACCACCATCATTTATCTTCTCTCTACCCGAACCTGCTCACCTCACCAAGCGAGAGATCTTCACTCTACCCGAACCCGCTCTCAAGCACGAGCTTGCGGCAACCGGTCCGACCCTAATGCCGTCCCCGGATATGCCGCAACCTGAGCGCAACAACCACCCAGCCTACCTACTAGCTTGCAGCGACCGGTCCGACCCGTATGCTGTCCCCGGATATGCCGCAACCCGAGCCCGCCAACCACCCAGCCTACACACGAGCTTGCAGCAACCAGTCCGACCCAAATGCCGTCCCGCAAACCTCGCTCATATGACAACTGACACCACCTCAAGCGATCGACCATACTGGCCGGAACGACGACATCCCCACTTGGAAACTACCAAACACCTTTCTCAGAAGGACTAAGGCGTCCCTGTGTGCCGGTGACTAAATATTTACACTCCCTTCTGCCGGCCTATACGTCTCGTACAGGGTACATAAGTCGTATTGATTTATTTATCAAGTATTCATATAAAATTAGCATTCTATAATTCATGATCATCACATAGGTGTGTGTTTTGGAATTTATGATTATATCATCAATTTCAAATAACAGAATATTACATCTACACAATAATACAAAAAGAAAATGTTTTGAATCAGTTATTCAAGATCCCATCGTGATATATTGGAATAGGTGCATAATTATTACATCGATAAAGACGTAAACTTTAATTAATAATTTATGTTGTTCTGATATTAACCGCGATGCCTGATCGAATTAAACACTCTAATTAATAACGCTTAACCAAGAATTCTGTGGTAGCCAGATAACAAAGCAATAGATTAATAAAAGGTAGGTACCCGAACACAAAATATGTGGAAAACACTGAGAAGAGAATTAACAGAGGTGCTTTAACAGGTGAGGGGAAGAAGTCAAATTTAGCAGGGTGAGCCTGGAGGCATGTCCATTTCAATGATTTGCCAATAAATAAATCCCAACATTTGCAGACAACTCGCATTGCACAGCAATGTATTAGTATTTACTCTTCGAAAGCAAATCTGCTAATGATCAACTCGTCCTTTTTACAATTGTGTGGAATTTATGGCTACTTCCCTTAGCGGGGCCAATATTCAAAACTAACCCAAGCCGCCAATTTAAGTAAAACGGCAATCGATAAAAAAAGTTCGACTTATTTATATAAACAAAATATTTTGTTGAGTATTTTGTTTGACCCTTTTAGAAATGTTTATTAATTTATTTACAGCAGGAACGATGATATGAACGCTTTCCCATCGTCGTCATTTCGTGGGGAAACGATCGCCGATTTATTGGCCTGTTATTCGTATGATTAAAGATCAGTTAACGAAGAGTTTATTTTGATATAGTGTAATCGCCCCTTGGGGTTAAGAAATTGTCTCCTTTAACGATGTTTCATGTTATTTGCAAATGTATCTACCATATCAATTAGAGCATCCTGATGACGGAACTTTCTGAATTTATGAAAAATTCCCAATAATACCAAAATGTTGATTACCTCGCCGGCTGGCCGATAAGAGTGTGTTAGGAATTTGCAGGTTGGAAAGAGGATGGCACAAAAATATAAGTCGTCACTCACCACCGTCTTCCACTGCACTTTACACGTCACGTTTCTTAATAATAATATCAGTTATTTTACTAGATACTTGCACTTTTAATTGAGTTTATGGGACCGGCGATGTTTCTCATAGGAGGTTATTATTTGCACTGAACTTAGTTTGATGAGATGACACTTGCAGTTCTTCGTGACAACACTTTTGTGCCAATAATTAATAGAAAGGGAAGGGAAGGAAAGGAATATTCTCTAACAGAGTGTGAGGTCAAGCTTCATAAAATTACTGGCGCGGCCATAAATATCAGGCACGGCAGTATCTGTTACTGCAATTAGATTTGCGAATTGTACTAAATTGTGACTCTTGATGTTACGGATATACGTCTTACGCTAGTTTGCGAAAGTTTATAACTTCGTCATTTTTAATTTAAAAATTAGGAGACAACCTCATTGACGGAGCCAGTGTGAGCCAGTATATTGTTAGACTAAATTAATTTCAAACAGAGTTCTATTCTAAATGGTCTCTACCACTCTGGAACATATGAATTTAATTTAATTTTAGCGCACGCCGGATATCGAACCCCGATCTATGGGTTCGGAGCAGGGGGGGATCTTAACCGCTCGCCCACGAGCGGCCACAAACTTTAGTGCCTCTTCTAATAAATCATAATTAATAAAGCATAGATATTTTTTAACTATCTGATTAGGTTGTCTACGTCCACCAATAACATCGTGAAGATGATCCCTAATACAGATCTCTTCGAATCTGTGGTGTACTAGAAGACTGTATCCCATTACACTGAAATTGTCAGTAATGACGAGGATCGCCTTCCCGACGTGTGCATATTAGATAGAGATGGATGGCGTTACGTCAACTTGCTATTTCCCGAGAAGTCTGCGAGATGAAAACAAAATACTGACGCAGCCTCCTGTAACCAGGCCCTGTTGGCACAAGACAGTGAATATAATGTAGCGTTTATGTATCACAGAAACGCTAACGAGAGGAGCTAATCATTCTATTGACGACTAAAGGTAAGGTGAATAATTGATTTGAACCAGTTGTTAGTAGTCATGCTGAGTGCACACACATTTCGCATATGATGTGATGTACGTAACATTCTATTTCTAAAATAATTTAATCTTATTTTCAGTACATATAATGAACTTATGCCGCAATTCTTAAAACCTTTGGTGGTGTAATGGTTAGCATAGTTGCCTTCCAACGATTAATCGGATTGAATATATTTTTTATGCAAACAATATTTTGTGGTGCGAACTTTAAGCTTCACAAATCCTACAATTGTTAATATTCTCTGCGCTAGTATTATAATAATTTCTCTATGACTAACACACCGTGACTAGTAGTAGAACTAACCGTCAGGCCATTTCTCCGCAACGGTAGGCAGAGAGGGTGAACCGCTACACAACTCTGCCTATGCATACACTCCTTGCTTCATTCACACCCACGCTTCGTCTCATACGTAAGACTTATGTTATTCTGACTCTTGACATGACGCGATTCGAGTATTTGATTCACCCAATGTTGCCATACCTTCCTCGGGCATTCCCGATTTTTTCTAGCATTTACCTTCGCATTACATATTTTACCGACATTTTATTTTTTAAATAAATAAGTAGAGACCATTAAATAGATCTTAACCATAAACAAAAATTTATTGCATAAATTGGCAAAAACTATCGATCGCTTAAATCTGATGTAATGTTGATCCAATCGCTCTCAATTACATATATCAGGAAGTGTCTTTCGGAGTGTCAGGACCTAAAGCCTGGAATGAACTGCCGCATGACTTATGAATTATCAAAGACTCGACAGAATTCAGAACTAAACTTAAAACACATCTTTTCAGACAATCGTATCCATAAATTGAAGAAATTTACCTGTAAATTGCTTATCTAGGCTAGCCGGTTAGTACTTACCTAAAGTCATTAAATAAATAAATAAAAAAATAATTAAATTAAATTAAAAATTCACGCATCGGTGCGCAAATGCGTCCACAGCCCGCAACACTGTAAATAACCAAAGTCTAAAATAAATAAAAAAACGTTAATATTTATTAAAACTTCTTACGCTTTTTAAGGTAATTTTATAGATATTTTCGAGTCCTAAAATTCATTTTATGAATACTTTCCAGTCCTAAAAATTAATACCAATAATTCAATAAATACCACCTCTTCTTGTGCCACCAATCATCTAATAAACGTAACATCAATAGAAAAGGAGAAACAAATAACCATGTAAAACTATCATCTCTATAAATATTTTTTTCTAAAACTCATCTGAAGCGACCTGCCAGGTAAGTATATTTTTCTGTATCTGTTTGTACATAATTAGTAAGGAAATATTTGTACAGCGCCCTTGAGGTGATTTTTCACAAAAACGGCGCTATACCCAACTATTATTATTATTATTATTATCAAATTAACACCTTATCAAATATTTAATATGTTCTTATAATTCTTATAATGTAAACCGATTCGTAGTAAAGATTAATAGAAATAGTGATTTCACTGATAGCTTCGCCTTAAGGCGATCCAATTCTTAAAATTCGAACGAAATCACGCACTCCTTATGCTGGAGGCGAAAAGATTGAAATTCCCGCTTAACATCGGCCGCATGTTTCGATTTACCCAAAAAAACATCACTAAAACGCGTATTTTATTTTATTTTTTAAAGCCTGGGCATAACTATTAAAACGTTTTACGGTTATATTCTAAAAAACTTAATTTGTCACAATGAACAAAGGTTGGTAAGTAGGAGATTTTGCACTTTAAACATTTTTTATAGCCTGATACTTCATTTTCTTCTAGGCTTATAAAAAGACTCACCAAAAAACGTCCGTTTAAAGTTTAAACGAAAGGCCAAAGTGTGTTCTACTTGCAGTATTTAATTTAATCATTTATGACATTTCTAGGGCATCCAATTTTAAAACCAAAAGCACATGATGTTGCATTACTTCCCATTGTATCGCCTTCACAACAACTTTATAACTCGACGCAATCATATTTATGAACAAGTGGGCCGATTAATAAATAATACCGCCATATGACTTGGCTTATAACTAGCGACTTGCATCTAACATCATATTTACATTTACGAAATAGAATTAATCGGTTATTTCCGTAGTGTCCGTTGTAAAGTATTAAAAGTTAAAACATAAGAAATAGCAGTATAAAAGTAGTCTAGCAATATATGAGAGGAAAAAATTACGTGAATCCAAAGTACTCGCTCGATGCAAAATTCATCATTCTTATGCTACGACCACACAATCGGCCGACGTCCCAACCCGAACTCGGTTTGGAGTTGGGACGTTGGCCGATCGTATAGTGACTGTAAATCGGACAACTACACGATCGGCCAACGTTCCAACTACGAACTCTAAACTAGTGATGCCATTTTACCTGAAATCTATCGATCTACCGATATTTATAATATTATTGATATAATTATTTTCTTATTAGGTACTTATAATACTGGAAATAAATAATAGCTATCCAAGAAATAATAATTTTCGGGAATCACCAAATCACCCATCCTTTGTTTCTTGAACTGCAAAATGATAAAAATATCTTCACGCATGTTTTTGTCTTTCAAAATGTTACAAAAATAAGACGAATTTCAATTTGTTAGCCCCTACCGCTTGTTGATAGCTGTTGAGCCTGTTTTAGCTACGTGTTTTATTTTTACGTACAGCGTGAGTCGGATTGCAGCGTTACAAAATATAACAACTAGCCCTGATTATACATCGAATTACATGCATTTCGCCATTGGGATGATAGGATCGGAAAAAACGGTGCTATACAAATTATTCAACTATCATTATTATTTGAATTATATGCATTATGCATATTTGGGCATTTATTTAGGGGTGAGTTTGATATTTGAGTCTTTCTTCGTCAATATAAAAATAGTTCAGTCATGTTTTATTCTTCGCGCAACAAGTCCGTCGGGATCGCCAGCCGAACTCATACTTAACGGCCACTATGTGGAGGCCGGTTCGTGCAAGTTCGGTCAACTAGTTCGCTACCGGAGCGATCTCGGGCCAACTCCCCGAACTCGAGCCAACATTGGCCCAACGCTTACGAACTATCTCTCTACACAATCTCCCATACGTTCGAGTTGGGAGGTTAGGCGATCGTGTAGTCGTGACATTCGGTATTTCTCTGAAGTCAGTCTCAAGTTAACTTAAATTCGCAGTGAGTAGGTAGGTAGTAAGTACCCACGAGAATTTCCGCGGGTTCGCCGTAAAGTTCTTAGCTGCGCTTAATTAACGAACTTTATTGTACGACTAGCACACTTAAGTCTTCGGAATTATGTGTGGGTACTACCATATACATATATACAATGTACACTGTGCACTACAGGTACAGGTGCGGGAATGTATATCCAGACGTGATCACTTATTTAACACCTCAACTAGAATTTATTTTCTTCAACGAAATCCCAAAGAGCACTCTGAATATTTGGCAAGGTTCACACAGTGATTATATTGATAAATATCATTTGGATTTATTGCGTTTCCTGACACTTTGGGAATTTGGAATTGGCATCATCCACCGAACAGAATATCGTGAGAATATCACTAATACAACAAAACTACAAATAATAATATCTTAACTTTACAAAACGGTCGTACTTTGTCATGTATATTATTTCTACGTATTCTGCTAAATAATCAAATAGATAGTCCCGAATTGCTATCACTATTTGCTTTAAATGTTCCAAAGAGGAATGAATACCAGGCGCTTCTTCATGTAGAAGGAAATAACACTAATGCGGCAAAGAACTCACCAGTTACTCGCGCGATCACAACCTATACCCACTACGAAAAATTAATATACTTAGACATTTTTTTTATGATTCTTTACTAACATACAAAACAAATGTTTTACATTTTCTTAGCGTGATTTAAATTACTAATTAATTATTTATTTCATAACTTTTCTACACTTCTCCACATCATCTCTCCACAAACTTTCATTATTTTAATTATTATTAGCTACACGTACATTAGTTAAGAAGCATTCTTACCCCACACAAAATTAATAAGATATTGTATGGACATACATAATAGGTATTTTAACAATGTAATTTTTTAAGTGCCAACCTTATCATTTGTAATAAAATAAAAATGGTCTGTTTTATACCAGTTTAATTTTTTTCCATTAATATTTATCGAATTTATTCATATTACGTTGCATGTATATAAACTAATACGCACATAGTTTAATTTCATTGTTTATAATATTATGTTTTTTTTACAGTAATCATAACAGTAAATTATTGTGAAATATGTTCTTTAGACTTTCAAGCATCTCATCATACGTGTTCAGTCCTCTATATACATTACGGCGATGCAATGGGAAGTAATGCAAAATCATGTGTTTTTGGTTTGAGAATTTGATGGTCTAGATATATCATAGATGATTGAATTAAATACTGCAAGTAGAACACACCTTGGCCTTTCGTTTAACCGACCAATTTTTGGTGTGTCTTTTTATAAGCCTAGAAAAAAATAAAGTAACAGACATTAAAAAATGTTTAAAACGCAAAACTCTCCTATTGACAAAACCCTTTTCTGATATTGTCGTACTGTACATTGTGCATAAAAAGTCACACCAAAAAATGGACTGTTAAACGAAAGGGCAAGGTGTGTTCTACTGGCAGTATTTAATTAAATCATCCATGATATTTCTAGGTCATCAAAATTTCAAACCGAAAACACATGATTTTGCATTATTTCCCATTGCATCGTCATAAATTTACCAGACTTTAAACAGCGTGCCATTCAAATTCGGTGCCAAAAAATCTACCCGTCCATAGAGGTATCATTGTCCGAGAACGAGTCCGGAATGAATTCCGTAAGTGCGTTATGAATTCAGCGTCTATGGGGCTTTCTGTTCTTAAAAAAAATAATAGATTGTCATTCCCATAGCGCTCGGCGGAAAACCATGCGGAGCGTTGAAATCCGTTCGAATCTACACGGCGACCGTGTGCTCAGTTATATGAAAATATTTTAATAACAAATTTGTAAGGAATAGTATTTTGCAAGAATTAAGAGATTTTTTTATTAATTGACAAACTAAAGTTTTTAAGACAAGATTTTTGTGCATAGCGCAAAGGGTAACAATTATTTTTTATAAACAATAATTATTAGCCTGAAACACTCATCCAAATTGAACAAACCTTCCGAGAAAAGAAAAATGTCGCCGACAGGACTCGAACCTGCACCCTTCTGATTGCCGGCCATTGTTGAATATCGTGTTTTAAGTCGTTATTAAAATAAGTTGTTTACTGAATTTGTATAAAAAAAAAACACGAACAGTACAGTTTCTTAAATAAATTGGGATTTCCGTATTTAAAACGATGTTTTGTAACCTACGACATTACAATATATTACTCATTAGTCACGGACGTTTTAATGAATCGCCGAATTGTTTCTTATTGATAGGTCGCTAATTTCTGGTGCAGTGATATGCCAAAATTCCTTTAGATTTAGAAAAAGATATATCATATAAAATATGGAAAAAAACCAACCTAGTATTTTAATACAGAAGGATTTGTTTCTACCTTTTTGTATTTTCCGATAGAACTCCCAATGAGATAGGCCACGAACCGCCACAGATACCCACCATATACAACTAAGAGTCAATTTAGCATATTTCGGCCACACGACACTCGCACAACGCACTTCTACAGATTCATCTCTTCAGTGGCATCGCCGATTTGCACTTACTGTAATGAGATGCTTTATAATATGAGAGACGCTTATCGTGTAGACATTACTATATCGAGAAAGTCGCCAGAGCATTTAGCTTCTAAGCACCTTTGAAGATATTCCATTCCTTGCATATTTAACACTTCAACGTAAATGTCATAGTTCAGTTCTTGAATAACTCGTGCTTGCTTTCATCGTGATTCGAATTGTTATTATTTATAAGTCATCAATCGCTGCGATTGAATCTACGTCTTTCCTTTAGCAATTATTGTAGTGGATATTTGAGATATCTGTAAACTCTCTCAAACTGAACTCTGAAAACAATCAAATTCTATCAAAAATAAATTTACAATTTAAATTTATCTATATATTAATTCCTATGGCGGAATTAGATTCAAAAAGTTCGATTTTGACTCGCTTTCTCCCACATCTCGCCCCGCAATGGAGTCCATTACCGCGTGAACTGCATTAATTGACTTCCTTTGTTTTTCAAAGCATTCAAATTTGCCGAGTTGATCGACCTTTTCATACGTTTCGCACTTCAGTAAGATTTTCGCTTGGACTTTGGCTCGGTTCGAGCTTCGATCTTAAAAATATTGCCAAAACATTGTAAAACAAACTAACTAACTAACCATGACGCCGTTTCCCCGCAGTGGTAGGCAGAGAGGACGGACCGCCAAACAATTCGAACTTGGCATACACTTCTTGCTTCATTCACATTCATACAACGCCTCATACATTCTCTTCTGTTATTCCGAATTCTGACATGACCCGACTCGAGTATTTGATTCACTTGATCGTGCCATTTCTTAATCTTGCTCACTACGCTTACATCAGCCTTGCATTCTTTACGAATCTCAACATTTTTCACTCGATCATACATGGTTTTACCACACATTCGTCTCAGAGGTTGGTATCAGCACTCCATTGTGGACTGCTAGCTTCGCTTCCTTGGACAACTTTTTGTTTGCGCCAACCGCGTTCAGTCCTCCGTTAATGGAGTTTCCTGCATTCACCCTTCTTTCAATATCCCTATCAGTCTTTCCATCTCTCGTAAACATACTTCCCAAATACACAAACTCATCGACCTGCTCCAAGTATTCATAATTCACAACTATATTGCATACCCCTTTCGTACTCTCTCTTTCAAACACCATGACTTTGGACTTATTTACATTCATCATTAGCTCATTCTTCATACATACTTCGTTCATCCTAGATACGAGGGACTGTAGATCCATCTTCCATCCATCCATCCATCCATCCATCCATCCATCCATCCATCCATCCATCCATCCATCCATCTTCCATACTTCCATATTGTTTACGTAAGTTTTCTCTTAAAGTTGAAAGTTATCGCACTTGAAAAACATTCAGGGACTACTTTGTATTTACGTATATGCCATATCGTTCGTATCTAACAGTTGACATTTCTATTGCGCCGCCGAGCAGATTAAATGTGAACATGAAAAACCACCGAAAAATTTCTTATGTCAACCTTATTCTATTGTAGTCTAATTTTTAATCACTAGAGTCGCTACTATTTGCCTGTCAGAGATTCAACCACTAGCTATAGTCTATTTACAGTGGGAGGCCATCGCATAAGAACCACACCTTTTTTTTCAATTGTTTAATTTTTCAAAAGTTTTAATTTCACTTTTGAATATTTTAATATAACGTTTTCTTTTAATATATAATGAGCGCTTTCTATTCTAAGTAAGCCTTTTAATAAATTTGTTAATTGACAATTCTGGTAAGCAAGTTATTATAGAAAAGATTATCAAGATCTGACACGATGGTCCAGAATTCCCAGAATACATAAGTAAACCAATAACAATTATGCCACGGCGTATTGAAGCCGTCGTTATCAATAAAGGCTGTTTCACCAAATATTAATACAATTTTATAATTTTTATGTACCCTACTAAATTCGTGAAATACTGTGACTTTTCCATTGTTTTTATTAATTAATAACATAAAAACATACAAAATAAAATATGAAATCAAAGGTAAATAACGATTAAAAGTAACGGATAAAGGGGATTTAATTTTTTTAAAAGTATACACACAGTATTATGATTTAGTATTTCGGAATATTAAAGCAAGATAAAATTAAAATAAATAATCGCAGCTAGGTACCTACCTAATAATTTATTATTTAAAATTAGGGAATGATGAAAAAAATAAATTCCAGTATCAATTTTCAAGCATAAAATCATCAATTTAATCACCTGCGCTCTGTGCAACGTGCAAAACGCTATTCTAAGTGAATTTTTCACGCATTCCATAATTGTTTATTTTACTTCGTGATAACCTCATGATTAGAGATGTGGACCGGGTTGTTAACAACGGGTTGTCAATCAGATAAGATATTCTAGGATCATTTTGTGTTTTTTTACATTCTGTCATTATTTAACGTTTTGTAAGGAAGATGCATTGGCGATTTTTTTTTGTATTTTTTAATGTTTGTGTATCGGATTAACCATTATTTGTTAGATAAATAAGAAAATATAATCAAATTCGAAGATTAAATTTACGCATTATTAAAAACGTTAAAAAATTAATTCTTGATGATTTGCCTTGTTTCTTTAAGCCGAACTGCTAACCGCGAATATGCGAATACATTTGAATGTAAAGAACACGTTTCAAAGACAATATCTGGTCACATTAATGACATTTTTTAGTTCCAAAATACTAAATATCTACAATTAAATGCCGAGCTATACACAATTTAATCCTATTGGATATACTTATTTTACATTAATTCCACACGGGACTATGAGAACCTAACAAATTCTTATTATTAATGGATTGTTTCGAGTGCTTTATTTATTTATTTAATACTAACTGATGTGTTCCCGGCCTTGCTCGGGATTTTTTATATAAGTTATGAAATTGTGCACTCTTGCGTGTTGTTGGGTGCCATGATTATTTTGACAGAAAAAGTAATGCGTTGTGACGACTATTAATATCTCTAAACAAAGAAACCCTTTTTAAAATTTTATTTAATTCCAAGCAATTATTATTTCAAAATATTTCTAAACAATAAAGTTCTTAAGTAGGTACCTACTTGTGTTTTCCATTTTGAAAATATTCTAACTAAACAAACCCTCTTTTGAATATGTAATCTGTGGCTAACCAGAGTGGTATATCTATGGGCTAACCTCAAAACAACATGGCGGGTTCAATGTTTTTCATACTGATTTTAAAACTCTATAGCAACAGGAAGATACTCTAAGTATCGCCCTGGTGAAAGACCACCATTCAGAATTGAAAAGTTTCTTGAAATGGCTTTTAGCCGTGTTTGGTGACCAGATCTGAATAGCCAGGTATTTCCCCACCTTCCTCTTCCCCTTCTCCTTCCCCTCCCCAATACCCTCAGCCTCACAACATTTCCCAATTAAGGGGATGCCATAGTCTCACACGGTTGGGAGCAGTTGAGACTCTTGTGCGGTATTCATGTAAAAAAAAAAAACAGTTTTACAAATTGGATTTCATTCAAACTACTCTCTAAACTTTCCCGGCACTAATAAGAACAAACTGTTCTATTTTCAGCGAACCGGTCGAGTAATTTTCGAGAAAATCGAGGACAGACAAAGAGATAAAGATTAATTTTTATATATAAAGATTTTCGCAAATATTATACTACGATGTGCCTACCGATTTGTACACAGAACACATATCGCATTGAAATCGAAACATCAGTTCCTCATAAATCTATTTAGATATAGGTGAACACAAACAATCACCATTATGTTGTGGAAATTACAAACTTACATTACTGAGATATTTCGGAATCGACCAGGAAATATAGTATTATTTCATATTCTGATTCCGGGAAAAATTAATTACGCTATTTGTTTTGTCCAAGTGGCAATTAGCACTAAGTGGGTTGTTTTGAAATATCTTATCTTTATCTGTCTTTTATTAATGTAATAAAAATGCAAATACAAATTGATTTTCATGGAAAATTTTTGAAGTAAATAATTTTATCTAAGAAAGATTTTCTTGTGGTAGGAATAAATTAAACGGAAAAAATTCTTATTCTGATGCCGATATGACCTGCTGTAGATTTCATCCCATTTTTCTGAAGCCTGATGAAGGATAATCGCTTTTCTTTCATACCAACTGCGCTATTTCTTACGACCCTCATCCTCTTTGAGAGAAAATCAAACGTATTTTAAGATACCCTCTGAAAATAAGCAGATACTTTAGATGAACAAAATATAAAAATTAAGTTAATGTTTAGGGTTTTTAATAATAACACATTCGGTTGAGATACGAGTAGAAGATAATGTCTCTGATACTCTTGGTATTTATCTGCATAAGTAAGTTGGTTTACCTCGTTTTTTAACATTAACTCCACACAGGTGTTCCTTTGAGGATGTTGTGTGGGGGGTCTTTTTGAGGAACAGTCGGACTCGTGTAACAAATGTCAACCGTGTACGAATATTGGGCGCATGTTTGACGTGTTTCCCGACTATGCACCGGTGCCGAGAGGGATCAGTGGTGGTAGTTCCTCAGAGCATCTTCCATTGAAATACTACAAGGATACCATTCCTACCTGACGCCTGTGCTATAAAGATTGCAATCCGTTTGTTAAGATATGGGAATATATCAATTGTACCGCCCGTTTCTGCACAATGGTTTTTACTGGTATTTTGTGGCTCAAGACCAGAGATGACTGCCAAATTCAGCAGTAGGACCCGCAAATACTATTAAATTATTTGCAGGCCCTGTACAGTACACAGAGCTTCTGAAAGGCTATCTTGACTCTGGCTTCAATGGTCTCGATGATGTATTTGTCACTCCTTCCAAAATGTTTTCTTCATTTTATATCTGCTACAATTTATCAAACTTTGATCATTCGATGAAGATCCTCTACATTCAAATTTTGAAGATATGTCTAGTTAATTCTTAATACCTATAAGGAAAAAATAACATTTATTCATATTTTATTTGGCAGACGAATAATACAAGGATTGGATATAAGATAATACCCAATGAAATAACGTAACATGACATAATGTCTCAATTATTGTGCCCAACACATTGTTGTGTTGTGGGCATTTTGTTTTGGTATCATCAAATTGTGTAATAATGTCCATATTAATTTGAGGCTTGCAAGCCAATCTTTTCGGAAGGGGATCTTCTACCTAGGATGGGTAGGTTCTAGGTAGACACTTATTAGGTGTATATTCAATTATGGCTGTCTCATAATGAGTTTTTTTTACTAATAAATGTAGATTTACCTAGCTATGGTATAGCCTAGATATTTATTTATTTATTCTTAAAATTAAAAAAAAAAAAAAAAAAATAAATAAAAAAAAATAAAAAAAAAAAAATAAATAAATAAAAATAAAAATAAACAAAAACAAAAAAAATAAAACAAAAACAAAAACAAAAAAAACAAAAAAAACAAAAAAAAAAAAACAAAACAAAAAAACATTAGCCACTCATCTCACTGGGACAGTCCTATGTTGAAATGAGCGTGTTTACAATTTTGGTGAAACGATAAATAATAATAAGTAAATAAAATTATGTAAATAGTAATAAGTAAATAATAATAGGTATGTAAAAAAATTAAATAAGAAGTAAATATTAATAAGTAGTAATAAGTAAATAATAATAAGTAAATAATAATAAGTAAATAGTAATAAGAAGTAATAATAAAAAAATAACAATGATAATATCGAGCTTACATAAGGTTTCGACATTGATTACAACACACCACTCTCAGCTAACATAGGTTTCTTGATCATTTTTTAAAATTAAATTAGTGTTATAATGTTGTCACTGAACCTATTATATAACAAAGGAGCTTTACAAGAAAAACTCCTTTGTCCAAATGGTGTTCTGTTATTTGCCGGCTGATACATTAGAGAAGAACCCATTCTAGTATTGCGCACTTGTTGTGACCTTATGACATTACAATGATGTTAAAAAATTTACAGAGAAACTATTTATGTACAATTGCCTTATATCCATCAACAAACGGGAAAACAAACGACGCCCACAAACAGTATTATGATGACTACACATTATTATAATGCGTGTCGTCTCCAATATCTCTGGAATTCGTGAAGTGGAATGACTAGTCAATGTGTGGGTAGATAGAGCATAATTATTGGTCACAATTTTACAAGGTGAGTCTTGAGGAACAAAGAAGGACGAGACAACCATTCATTCGCTTATATGATCCACTAAGTCATGATATCTCTTTCACTCTCGGTTATCTCTTTCACATACCCTTGGACATACGTTCTCCACAAATATTCATACAAGATTACATTTTTCAAACAGGCTTAGCTTTCACGAATTACGGTCCGATTAGTAACTAACCGATGTACTCAGGGAGTTTAGTATATATTTCCTCCAAGGTTATACTATTCTTTCTCCTATATCGACTATAATATCGCATATTTATAATCAACACCTTCAAACAGCATGTAAAACAAATTTAAAATACACGCAAAAAATAATACAACTTAATCGTAACAATAAACTTGGTCTGGAATCAGTCAATAGTGAAAATGCCTTCCAACGCTAAAAACTGTAAATAATGACTAGTCATTTAAAAATACAATGAAGACTAGTAGGGTGTATGTGTTACTTTACGCAGCCCTCGAATTCAAAAAAGTTGCTCTCTTATTCCGCAGTCATTACAAGCTGGAAGTTTTAGCAAGTAGAATAATGACTAAGAGGAACGGGTGCGCCCTATGTTTCATGCAAAACTTAATTTGGATTTGAGGCCCAAATACCCATCCAAACTCAATAATCTCTTTTTCAAATCAAAGGTATAGTAAATATGTGGTACGGATTAGAAGTATTTTTATTTATTTTTGTTTTAAATTATCAAATATAAGCCATTACATAAATCATTTATCATCATCAAAGTTTTGTATGAAACAGGCCGCTCAGCCGTTCCCATTAAACTTTTCTACATAGAAATAAGTAACGATTCTTGAAAGGAGACTTCCAGCAATTAGCGCAGTGGGGTATCTACTTTAATCTCAATCCGGTCCAGATGCTGGAAAACTATGTTTTAAACTGCACAGAAAATAAAGGCTCCTGAGTAAAAATGGACAAAACAACACACTGTGCAATTTTGTGCACTCACATTATGAAAGGATTGAAATTACAAATATTGATTCTTTTTTATTTCTTTTTTCTTTGTTTGAGTGGCGTCACTAACTCGACGTTCAAACCAATTCAGAGAACATTTCGTGCTTGTGACTAATTTCTGAAAATAGATTAGTCACAAGCACGGCTGTAGGCTGATGAAAGCGTAATGAGTAAGATTAAGAAACGGACGCTTAGATGGTTTGGGCATGTGGAGCGAATGAATGAAGAAAGGAGTGTAAGAAGAATGTATGACGCGAATGTGAATGAAAGAAGAAGCCGGGGACGCCCGAGGAAGACGATCACGATCAAGTGAATCAAATACTTGAGTCGGGCCATGTCAGAAGTCGGAATAATAGAAGAGAATGTATGAGACGATGTATGAATGAGAATGAAGCAAGAAGTGTATGCCAAGATCGAGTTGTTTGGTGGTCCGTCCTCTCTGCCTACCCCTGCGGGGAAACTGCCTGATGGTTAGTTACTTAGTTAGTTCGTTGATTTCTCGAATGAATTCGATGGACGCTAGATCACACCAACCCAAGTAAAATTGAAATAAAATTGGAATCACTGACCTAATTGTTGGATAGTTACAAATGTACAAGGGCCTCTGCTTTTGATGATATGATGAAATGGTTAAAGAACGCACATATGAAATGAGAAACAACTTCCATACACATAATTGTACATTGTGCTGTGCGAGCTGTTGGTAACGCATAAGAAAGTCTAGTTTGCATGACGACCTATGTAGCCTAATGGTTGTATTTGACTTAAAGTCAAAAGGTTGTGGGAAAAG
Organism: Halesus radiatus; assembly: GCA_022606495.2. Classification (NCBI taxonomy): domain Eukaryota; kingdom Metazoa; phylum Arthropoda; class Insecta; order Trichoptera; family Limnephilidae; genus Halesus; species Halesus radiatus. The sequence goes on along the minus strand of JAHDVE020007538.1, from coordinate 8,178 downwards.
CCTAACTGACGGTATATAAAGCCGTTTGCCAATGGTAGGCAGAGACAATAGTACGCCACATAAACCTGTTTTAGCACAATTACCAGCTGCATCCGCATTCATACGTACATCGTCTGTGGATAACAATTGACCGTATTTATGTAAATACATGCGTCAATAGATAGGTAGTTTCTGTACCTACTGGTGAAGAATGAATGCTATAATACCACCTGTCATCCACCACTGACCATCTGAGTCGCACATCTTCGCTTCTCAAGCTATAAAAAGTTCAGTCCTAAGTGGCAACTGGCAGTGCTCGTGAAAGCACTCGACCGCCTGGCCGCTTGACTTGCATCAACACTGCCGGGGTATGGCCTGCATGGAGGGGGTATACGCAACTAATGGCTGCAAACACTGCAACACAGAGTTGCTGGCAAATGTTTACCCTGTCAGGTGTGGGATACGCTGGAGCATACTGCGTACCGGGAACCAAGGCAGCAAAGTCAACGTCAAAGAATCAGTCTTACGATGAATGCTGTAAAATCATATTTTTTGTTAAGACGGGGAAACCAGTCATCTTCTTCGTATCGAGGAAAAACTGAAAAAGAATTCTTGGATTATGATGAAGTACTCAACCAGTCAACGACATCGAGAGCCACATGATTCAGCACAGATCTGTCTCCGGGAAACTGTTAGTAACCGATCACATTTTGGGATAATGTTCGGTGTGTGTTTTTGAAGTGAGGAAGGAGTGAAGATTGGTATTGAAGACATAATTATTTTAATTAATTGGTTCTTCACGGAGGACCTAACATTTGCCTTGATACCTCATTGGTTTTGAGCAATAACCGATTTGCGACAGGTCTCGATTTTTTAAATTCGATCCCGGCATAAACCTTTTTGGTCGTCTTCTGATTTTATAAGACACTTATCGCAAATCTATTTTTGAGTATGTATTTGTTTCTTATATAGGTTTTAAAATCCTCTGGCATTTTATTTCATAGATTGCCAACCGTTTACGGATGCTAGATAAGCTATTGTCATATTTGGTAGGTTGAGTGTGCACCGGTTCCGAAAGGTAAACTGTAGATCTAGTTGACTAAACGTTGCAAAAAAACAGCAGATTAAGCAATTTGATATGCCAGTAATCTGTAAAAAAAATTTTTTATTAATATCAGGAGATGAACGTACGAAGATATGCGGAGCAGAATTATAAAACTAGATCCAAAGTAATATTACCCCTCCATGAAACGATCCTTTTTATGGTCGTGAGGTTGTGGTTATGGTACTATGCCTTCGATTCAAAAGATAGGGTTTCAATTCTGAAGCCTATGTATCAAAGCCTCACCTATCATTGTATCGTTTCGATCGTATATACTTTCGTTGAAATAACCATAACATTCAGAGTGAAAACCAAAACAACTAAAAATAAAAGTCTATCGATAAATAGATGATACAGTTGAACTTATTTCAGAAATATTCCGTAGTGCCTCACTTGTATCATTTTCGGTTTAATAATTCTGAAATGTTAACTCTCTTATCAATAGTTTTTTTTTTAAATTCCATAACTAGACACATTTAATCTGGAGTGCCCTACCAGGTAAGTATGTTTTCTGTATAAGTACATAATAAGACCTTCCTAAGATCCCAGGGGTCCGTTCTGGACCCACTACTCTTTATCCTCTTCACAAATGATGTCGATTAATTAATTGAATCATTTGGTCTTCAATCCCACTGCTATACTGATGACCAGCACGTTTTCTTTTACTGATTACCTGAAGAAATAGACAGTCTAAAAACTCGCATAGCTGAGTGTCTAGAAGCAATTACTGTCTGGATGACCTCAAATAGATTGAAGCTGAATCCGTCAGGCTGAGTTTCTCTAGACCACCAGAAGCAGACGTCTGCATAACATTGATATGTCCCCAATAACTATTTCAGGAAGTGACATTACTCCAGACACATGTATCAAACTACTTTATGTCAATCTGGATGCTGATTTTTCCCTTAAAACTCAAGTGAACAGAACTGTAAGCACAGGGTTCTTCCAATTAAAGCAGTGCGGAGAAACTTGCCAACAGAGGCGACTAAATTGCTAGTTATTTCGTACGTTATTTCACGTCTAGATTACTATAATGAAATATATACAAGTCTGTCCAACTATCAAATTAACTAATTACAATCCTTTTTCCTTGCTACAGCAAGACCGGCGTATCTAAATACGTCCATATTTCAGAACTCTCAAAAATCTTCACTCGCTCAAATATCCTAAAGAATCTAATTCAAGCTTTGCTGGATGGTATTTAAATCAATTAACGGAAAGGCTCCGGCTTTACCTATCGGAACTGTGCACCTATCAAAATTTTAATTCACGGCATTCAACTATTAGATCAGGGATGTCATCAGCTATCGAAAAGTTGAAGGAACCAAAGCGCACACCAGATACTATGTTTGGTGAGCGTGCTTTCGGGGTGTCAGGCACTAAAGCCTGGAATAAATTGTCATACGATTTAAGATTGATTAAAATGTCGACAGAATTTAGAGTGAAGCTTGAAACTCACCTCCTCGGAAAGTCATATCCATGAATGATACACCATACTCAATTTGCATAACGAAGCTAGCTGGTTAATACCTACCTAAAGTAATTAACAGAAAAATTTGCATAATAAGATAAACCCTAACAAATAATATTTGTACAGCGCCCTTGAGATGATTTTTCACAAAAAAAGCGCTATCATCCAATTATTATTATCCATTTAGGTAATATAAAAATTATTTGAATCTCACCTCGCCTCGTGGGATGGCGTTCAGATGAGATATAAGAGAGTGGGCCCGCCTCTATCGAATTCACGGTTATTATATTATTTATGAACACACCCGCAGGTCTGATTTACAATTAACCTGCCGCCCTCCGTCTCCATAAGCTTATAAAATGGTTCCTGCGCCGCCGCGCTGTGCTGCATAACTTACGGCGCTCGGACCGGAGCAAACCGGAACGCCGCTCCGGTTCGTGCTTTCAGTCAGCTTAGCAGAATATTTCATAAAAGCTCTAAAATCTATAACCAGGAAGCAACCTTTCCGTTACCCAAAACGTAAAACATTCGAAATCTAACGGATCTAAAGTTAATCTAGGAGATAGCAGTACTTACTTATTACGTTCTGGAATGTTGACGTTTATTCTCGCTTAGATACGGGGGCTTAAAAAAACTGTTTAAAAAATTGTAACTTTCTAGTATCTATGAAAACCTGTTATGATAAACTTAAGTAGGTGAACTAAATGTTTTGACGGAAGGTGACAGAAATAAACATCAATATTTTCGTATCTGCAACTAAATAGTAGGTGTGTAGTGTGTAGGTATGAACACCAAAATTCAATTAATTACAATAACGTTTTGATGATTTTCTATTATTTATAGTCTGATAAACGTCTGCTATAAAAACTTCTTCATCGTGCCTTAAAAATAAAAATAAAATCTGTAAACAAAAAAACGTGTATTTATTCGAATACTTTACAGCAACTGTTGAGCCATACGCTCTTCCCAACGAAATTTAGGAACAATTTACGATATCGATTTCTGTGGATTAAGTTCCGCTCAACAGAGGACTATTTATAAAAAGTGTCAACAGGGTGAACAAATGTTAATGAAATTTCAAACTTCACTATTAGTTCACGATCTATTTATCGCGATTCAAATATTGAATGACAAGGATTTATTGCCGTCTTCGATTGTCAAAACATGTTTTTCGTGTGTTTTAAATAAAACTGAAGAGAACCTAACTTATTTCACTTATTATAAGCTACGTTTTGTCTTACTTTTCACTAAAGAGAAACGTCAAATGTCAAATGAATGTCTACGAAAGTGGGCGGGCACTATTTTATTTTCCATGAAAGTAGGCGGGCACCTCCATAGACAATTTAGGATAAAAAATGTTAGGAAACAGGTAAACAAAGCGAACGCTCAACAAAACACTTGGCTGATCAGTGCCTAAGATTGATCATTCGTAAAATTGGGGAAAACTTACTTTAAGTTACTATTCCTTTTTTTCATAAATATGGCATCCCATATATCTGACTTAATATGCTTATACGAGTACACATTATTCACAACAAGCTCATTGACTAAGTAATATTAATTCATAAATTAATTAAATAATACACTTTATAATCACCACTTTATTAATATAAAGATCCTTTCTTCACCAGGAGTAATACTTTTTTTTTCGCAAAGTGAAAACCAATCGTTTGAAGAAATAATAGTATTAATTCACATAAGAGTTCCTAGTAGACAATAATTAAGGAGTCATAAAACAATTTATCTTGAATTATTTAATAACAATATTGCCTATTTCAATATCTCGAATGTGTAGATTGAACAATATGACGATGTAAACATCGTTATAAACAGCCCTGCATTTAAAAAAATAATTTGCCTTCTTCTCACGTCAGGGAAAATATTGGTGAATATAAAAAAATACTGTAATATGCTTTATTTTTTTCTTCTATATCTATATCATATATTATAGAGTTATTATAAATGCTGTAACATGCTGTCCTTTTTTCTATTTTTTTATTATCTTTCTGTATCTTATATTAGGTATGCTTTGTGCTATTTCCCTTATTTCTTTTTATTATTTAGCATCTCCACGAGGTGATAAATAAACCAAAAATTGTGCGTCCTTTGATTATTTTTACCTTGATTATTAAAAAAAAAAATTACAAATTAGATCATGTTGATACTCTATACATGCTCCAAAATAATTAAAAAATAATTGTCATTTTGGAAAACAGTTTATGCTTGAAGCCAGTGCCAGTATTTTGCCATGACCTGCTGACTAATACTTCCATTCTTTTGCTGGTTAAATATCCTTTACTTAGGCACTGATTCTAAACAAATTTCTGATGAGTGGTAAAATTTAGATTTGATTGCATAAAACTATCAAAAAACCGTCTATAATTTTCCAAGTCGACAATAACAAGTTCCGTTGAGCGTCACGTTCCGGCCACGTCATAAAAGCCAATGACGCCAAATCGCTAAAAGCAATCCGACATTTTGTACAGCCGACATGACACATGCCAGAAACAGGGTGGCTCCATTTCACCACCCGCCGGGGACCGCAAACTGTCAGGCCAGATGACCTGTGGTTAATATTCTTGGATGTACTCCAAACGGTCCAAACCAGGGGACAGGGTCGAATTACGATAACATTCTTCAAGATGCCCAAGTGCATTCAAACTATTTTTAAAAAATTAAGAAAATATATTCTACGCATAAACACAAGCGTCCGGAACGTTAGTGACCACGGTTCTCCATGCAGCGCAGGACCATGAGGATTGAAAATGTTGGTTAGTCAAGGCAATTGCAGGGGAGAACCTGTGGTATTTAGGTGAAGGGGTATTATATGTCAAAATTTTGTAATTTCTAAAGGAATTATTAAAGGAATCTGGGGGTCATTCTGGGGGATCTTTCCCACTGCGGTACAAGGCGATGGGTCGGGAAAGTCCGGCTGGAGAGATCAATGGGTCTCCCTCACTCGCAGACGCATCCGCGGCCAAGACCTAGACAAACCTCACCCCATGAACCCGTGCGCCCCTGCTAAGTCACCTACTGTAGCGAGCCACTTGGGGTGACCTATAGCAGAAGTATTGAATATCCAATTAATAGTTCTTAGGGCGACGGTATTAAAAGTGAAATTGTATCAATCTTTTTCATGTGTAAAAAGAGATGCCTCTCTGATAAATTGTTTCACTCCCTGACGTCTTTCAGTCTTCCTGAACTTCTTCAGTTCTTTTCCGGCAGAAATTCTGGAAAACTCGGATCGGTCGTCTCTTTGTAACCATTTTCGATGATTTCAACAATGGACCACCTCCTCCATGGTCTGTCTCTGGGTCGCTTCCACTGAGGCACGCCACTTGGTCATAACTTTCGATCTTGAATTATTTCTAAGCCAAACAGCATTTGGGATAATGTAAAGTTTATCCCTCGAGTATTATAATTCATCAACGAACGCAGCCTTCACCATTGGGCTGGGGATCTACTGACTTACCCACGTGTAAAAACATTTGTTACCTGCTGGCGGTCCAGCGGCCGATTACCTTACCCCTCAGGTAGCTTTGGCAATAGCGCGAGCGAGTGAGATGCCGCGCATCATACATTATCGCATCCTTCATACATTTCGTGGTCGCCCCAAAGTTGGGGAAAGTAGCTCCAGAGGCCTTGCGAGGAGAGACTGGGCCTGCAATCTGCAACGGACAGTGACGTCTGTAGGCGCCTTATTAACGCGATAGGTTCCTGACTAAGATAAGTGGAACAAGATAATGATAATTTCTTAGAGAAATCGTCGTTGTATGAGTTTGCGACACAAAACATTAACTTGCTCTTTTCCCACGTATTTTTTTTTCCTCAAAACAGTTTGCAGTCTGTAAAAATAATTATTTGAACGCATTCCTGCTGGAACTGCTTTTTTTCGTCGCATTTTGGTTTTAATTGTTCCGGTCCTGGGCTGTGGGCGGAGGCCAGAGCAAGGGTATGGCGTTAGGGCTGGGCCAAACCGCTAAATATTACATAGCATCGTTTGAATTGATGTGCAACTACAAGTACAAGTATGGAAACATGTTTCATATTATATTCGTGGTGTCGTGGTCAGCCTTCTGGTCGACTGGTGTGGAAGGAAAAGTTTCATTATCGGCCTAAATATTGAAATTAGCGCAATGATATTAAAGGCACATAAACAGTAAAATTACATTGGTACCGAACTACCTACCACCGTTTTGTTTACCTGCATATTTTGTAAAGTAATATCACATTTCTGCAACGAACAGCCTGGGATAAGCGAAACCGGCTACTGAAAATATCACATTTTTGTGCGGCTTCATAGTTTTAATGTCTAATTTCATGTCCGATTATTTCAGTTTATTTATGTTTTCGTAGATAGCAAATACTTTGCAGTCTGACCATTTTTACAAATAAAACAAACACTTTTATTTTGAACCACTAATTTATTTTAAATTTATCAGTAACCGGTTTCGCTTATCCCAGGCTGTTCGTTGCAGAAATGTGATATTACTTTACAAAATAATTTATTAACATGAAAATCAGATTTTCGCAACCAAAATGTACAATTAATAAAATAAGATACCTTAACTTCTGGCCTAGTATATTATGAATACAATGTCTCTCCACCCACCCTCCATCACTACGTTTAGAATTATAATATTAAAAAAAAAATATTTTTAATTATTTTGCATCTAGGTATATTTATTTATAGTACTCGTAATTTGATATATTACCTGTTATATTCCAGTTTATATGCTTAATAACAAAATGTTTTAATTGAATAAGGAACTCCAGTCCAATTTTTTTTATCAATAATGATATTACCAATCGTACCAGTATATTTCGTTATAAGTTAGTTTTCACGGTTAAAATAATATTCAAAGTTTCAATTTCTAAAGCCCGCCAAAACGCTCCAAATCTATGGCCGGTCGGTTTTGATCAGTTTTGAGGTTAGAATGTCAAATGTCAAAACAAGTATGAGCTGTAATTACCGTAAATCATTGTACATTCTATTTATAGTAAACCATACCTATACATAATTTTTTTAAAAATGTACCTTTTCAGAAACTTTAACTCAAAGAATAATTAAGCATTAACATTATCATAATATCTGTATTGAAAATTGGTTTGCTCATGAATACTGTAATTTCTGCATTAATAACTGTTTTATTTTTTATTATTATATTGAACAATTATAGAGCTTAAAGTCACCCAAATGAAATTAAAATTTTGCCAAAACTAAAAAATACATATTTAAAATACAAAACAAAATCGAAAATTCAAATTTCCATACTAATCGAAAAACAGAATGCGCATGTGACGTCAGATGTTCCAAATTCAATTGTACACAACGAGGCGTTTTGATGAGATGATTTTTTATCAACTTTTAAATAACGATTTATAAATTCTACGTATATAATAAAAGTTACATGTTCATAATCGGCGTTTGCTGGTCTATATGAATATATATTTTTAAAGCCATTATATTTTTCACTAGGGTTCCTTATTAAGATTTGTATGTATGTTAAGATGATGCAACTTCCTTTGTTCTCATTTGTTTATACAAACTATGGGATTTGTTTATATTAACATGCTGCACCTTTAAATAATCCGTTGTTCATAATTATGTTTATATAATATCATT